>CALNHX010004746.1:0-120595 GCA_940337035.1 Agriotes lineatus
TAAATGCTCTCTTAGCGGTTGGTTCTCTGTGAACAAACCTTTAGTGCCGATATTCGGTTCGCGCGCATCAAAATTCGTTAGGTTGCGATTACTTTTTTGGGTGGTCCTTGGATTTTGCAAACTCGTTGCCTTCGTTTAATTTTTACAACGAAGCTAGCATTTTGCATGGTTTTTCTATAATCTGATGGGGGAGTAAGTCTGCTTTTGATTCTTTGTGTGCCCCACGCCGTTTGGCGGAGTTTTGGTGTATAAGCGAATATTTGGACATTTAAGCCCGCATCAATTGTCGGAGTTAGCTGCAAACAAGCTTCTGCAAAACAAATATTTCGTACATATGGCCCATATTCTTGGGGTGAGTTAATTTGAAGTTTAGTCCGCTCTCGCATGAAACGCATGCCGCTTATTTAAACGATTTTCTAGCCGTTCCTACCCTACCAGCGGCCCTAAAAATTCTCAATTTTAGCCCTAAAAACGAATATTGCGATAAAATCAACAACAAAATTATATCTCTCTTGCCTGAATATGAAAAACATATTGAGTGTGAATACAATTGTATCACAGAAAGACAACATTTTACAATTTTGTAACAACCCGCAACAAATTGCGTTTGTAATTATAAGACTTATAAACTTTAAGTTGTTAGAAGAAAAGAATAAATCAAAGCCGCTCCTGCGTAAATTACATTTATCGCGAAGCAAAAGTTCACTTAGTGAAGAACGAAAAGACTACATCGTAATAATCCAGGAAGCGGTTGAATTACATCCGGTGTTAATTAACCAACAGCTTTCTCAGAATAAAGAAGTGCCGAATTGGCAGGAAGTGCAAAACGGCGTGGGATATGCAGAATTTGCAATCCGCCAAGTTCTAATTCAAAAATGCTATCTTGCAAAACGGGAGAGTACGAAACACATTCGTTTTTGTCCCGAAAGAAAATTACCTTTTGGGGAACGCGAACTGAACAGTCAGTCTTCCCGTATCCCGCGAGATAATAAATTAATTACCGGCGAAAGCCGCTTTCGGGGGTACCGCGTCCCGGCGCCATGCCGCGAGCCGGGCGAAATAACCTAAGTTAAGATTGAAAGTTCTATTTAAAATTTATGTGAGCCAGTTTTGTGACAAGCCACTCAAAATTCAAGAATGACAAACCAGGGGATCTAAAATCCAGCCTAACATATTTAAATTTCCTAAGTCAATTCGGGCGTAC
Source organism: Agriotes lineatus (assembly GCA_940337035.1). Lineage (NCBI taxonomy): Eukaryota > Metazoa > Arthropoda > Insecta > Coleoptera > Elateridae > Agriotes > Agriotes lineatus. The sequence goes on from CALNHX010004746.1 coordinate 1,205, forward strand.
CGCAAATAAATAAAATTAACATTTACCGTCCAAGTTCTAGCAACGGCACATGGACGGAGGTGAGTCATTTATGTAATTTATATTAACCAACTCAAAGGGCCGTCGCTAGATTTATTCTATTCCTTCCAAAACAATTTTAATGTCATAAACTTTAAGCGTAATTTTGAGCAATTATATTTACGAAACTATAGCAACTTAAGCATATAGCCGCTTGGGCGAACAACCAGTGTAATTGGGCAAAATTGATACTTGTTTTCCAATATAGTGTTATAATATTCTTTGGCGTTTTATTTTATTAAAGTAGGCTTTACAACCCCTAAATTAAGAGCAGGGTTTAGCGATCGAGTTAACCTCCGAGGAAGCGTAACTTTGTGGTCTAAGAGGGAAAACTACCCCTAAGACTACCAAAAGGGTTGCAGCCCCTAACCTAAGGGTTGCAAAACATTACATTGGTGGCAGCAGAACCCCTTTAACTCGGTTGTTTATCCCTTGCACCTCCAGGAAGGCCGAAAATACACCCTTAAAAACTTAGAATAAATTTTTTCACTTTATAAAAATTTCAACACCTAATTTACATCTGCCAACCTTCAATCGGGCGGCAGAGAACAAGAGTTACGTTCGGATTTCATCCCCCTAATGTAAAAACAACCCCTATATGAAATTTCAGCACGAAGGAGATTTTGCAAGGAATTTTATAGGTTTGTAACACGGTTATTAGAGATACGGTTGCCTCGTAACTTTCAGCCAATAGGCTCGCCGGCGGGAATACGTCACGAGTATGCTGATTTAAATCTTAAATGCAGTGATGTATTATGGCAGAAGCCCGGGCTTCCGGCGCAACATTTCAGGAAGAGCTTAAAGTGAAATTATTGACAAAAATTTGATTCATTGTCGTAAAATATTAATTCCCAAGCATGTATTTACTGAAAATAGCAACCTAAAATAATCACAGCCAATAATTTCAGAATTTTTTGAATAATAAGTAAAATTTGGGGAACAATTTTAATAAGCTTCTTCACAGATCATCACAAAACAAAACAAAGGCAATAATGCAAATGCTTACACTTTTAACTTTAAGAAACTCGCTTGCACTTGGTTAGCTGCAGAGCATACTCGTCCCGGCGAGCATACTTGTGACGTAGCAGTGACGTTTCTCCCCCACTTCTAGTCGAGTTACGAGGCAACCGTATCTCTAATAACCGTGGGTTTGTAATACGCAGGGTGATCATAGGTTGCAAAAATTTGGCAGCCAAACAATCATAGCTAGGTAAAAGAAATGCTACAACCCCCAATAAAATCTATTGTTCATCAAAAGGAAATCAAATCACATTTATGGAAGGAATTACAGAGAGGGCCCAAATTAATATGTGCTTCTAACAATTTTATGCTTGCAGCTAGGTAAATAATTTTATTTTTGTGCGATTTTGTTCGTTTTTTTTTCTACGTTTTTCTTCTAGGAGCAACAAATTTTGGTAGGTTTCTGTGTATAATAAGACAACAACAATAATTATGAAATTTCAACGGTGTTACTATTAATTAAAACAATTCGAACGCTCTAAACTTAGCACTAAATTCTACCCCCGACACTGTGAAAGCGGTACAAAGGGGCTAAAAATTGGTAGGCAAATAAAACAATTTTAAACAATTTTTCTGCTAATAATCTGCAACAATTAGGGATAACAGTGACAATAAATACAATTCCCGCATCATTTCTGCAACTAAAGATCGTTTAAAACTTTGCCAAGGGTGGCACACATAGGCGCCGCATAAATAAAATAAAACAAAACTTGTAAAAATTATTGGTATCAGGACAAGTACAAAGTAATAACTTAGTGAGTCATAAAGGCAATTATTTTATACGTGTAACCGAAAAATAAGTTCACAATTTACAGTATTGGAAAATTTCATGCATAGGTGCATATATATAGGGATTTTTAAATAATCGGGGGCATTTAACTAGAAGTTTCGCAGATCAAAAACTAAATACCGTAGAAGGGCTACATTATCAAGGCATTTGAGGCTACAATTAAAAATAAAATGGAAAGAACGAGGAACTAATTTTTAATCAATTTCGAACAGGGGTAAACAAAAATATTATGAAACATTTAGGACCTTTATTAAGCGTATGGAAAATTTGAATGTAGAGAAAGCCGAAGAAATTCAAATAGAATTATGGAAAAAATTTAGCGCTAATGGATTTCAAAACAATAATCCAGTGTTCACAATTCGCACAACACAAAATACAGTTTGTTGAAATTGCGGACGCAACAATCACATTGCGAAGTGCTGGTTCTTTGAATTGAACTAGGAGAGAAGCACTCAACATAATTTTTTAGGGGACAAGCTAATTTTGACAATGCTAGGGCACATAATTTTTATAAGCCGCAGGGCGGATTTAATCAGAATAATTAAATTACATTGCGGCACTTGCCAAATTATAACAGTACTCAGGAAATAATGCAAGAAAAAAGTCACAACACTAGAATAAATTTTAAAATTATAAAGGTACGCACAGTTAGAAAAAAATCTATTATAATAGTAGGCAATATACAACAAAATATTAAGGTAATAACGCTAACAGTAATAGAAACTGTAAGGCGAAGGTAAACTCAAGAAAGTACTATGAAAATTTAAAAAAAAATCGGGACTAGGGAAGAACTCACAATAAGGTAAACAAAAATTTTAAGTTATGCTTGGCTAATTAATAATAAAACGGTGAAAAAATTTTCCACCTGCACCCTAACAGTATGGGGCAGGGAATTAACAATTTGCGCCAATCCAAAACAATGATTAACAATTTTAAAATGCGGTACAATTAAATTAATAATGAAATAAGTACAGAGGAGGTATTAAATTAACGACAATAGCGATACACAAGAAGATTATAATGAAGATATTTTAGAAGAAAGAAAAATAAGGAAATATAGCTGTCAGGTACAAAAATTAAGAGATTTCAGGGATTCCAGTCACCCCAGGTAGGAGGGAAAAACGACGGAATACCCATAACAATTGTAGTGGGAATTGTGGGTCTCAATCATCGTCAGAGGTTCGAGACGGAGGTTGCACTCAGCAACATTACTCGCTCTTGCATTCGGCAAGAGGTGGAGTGACACAATGTGAAATTTAAGAAATCTCAGGGATTCCAGTAACCCCAAGTAGAAGGGAAAAACGATGGAATACCCATAAAAAGTAAAGTTGGGAATTGTGGGTCTCAATCATCGGCAGAGGTTCGAGACGGAGGTTGCACTCAGCAACATTACTCGCTCTTGCATTGTACAAGAGGCGGAGTGACACAATTCGAAAAAGGATTCTCAAGAAAAAGCTCAAAGGAACCGAAAACAGGATCCGCAGCTAGAGAATCAGTAGGAAGGAAGAAGGCAAATAAAACCAATAAAAAGAGGGACGTCATACAGGCTGATCACCTAGACGCAATCTTAAACTCTTTAGTGCGCAAAGAGGATATTGGAAACAATGCCGAAGAAGTCACGGGAAAAAGTGACAAGGAACTAGGAAAAAGTTCAGTAAGGAAGCCATGGTTCACAAAGGTAAAAATGCTAGGAGAAAGCATATAAATGGAAATGCCAATGAAGTAGGCAATATTTTTATCCACAGTGTTGGAAAACTAAGCGAAGAAGAAAAATAAATCCTGCAGCAAGAATATGGAAATAAAGTAAGGAAGAAAAGTACGTAAGGATTCGAAAGAAGAATCTAAGAAAAATAAGGAAGATAAATTACGTAGGGATTCGAAAGAAGAATCTAAGAAAAATAAGGAAGAAAAATTAGGTAGGGATTCGAAAGAAGAATCTAAGATAATAAAGGAAGAAAATTTAAAATGGGTAAGTAAAAAGGTACCGAATTATTAAGAAGTGTTCCAAGGAAGTAATATAAAGGAACAGGTAAATATGGTAAGTGAAAAACTTGTGTATCGAAGAAACAAAACTTAGGCGAAGAAAAAAGGAAGAAGAAATTCAAGAAAATCAAGAAAGTGCAGAATACGAAGAAAAACGAAATAAAATTGTTATAAACTTAATACTACCTCCCCGCACCAAAATAAATCATGAAGCTAAAAATATAAATTTCACCAAAATAATTTGAGAAGCTAAAAACATAAATTTCACCAAAATAAAGCGAGCAGCTAAAAATATAAATTTCACCAAAATAAATCATGAAGCAAAATAAATTGTGAAGCTAAAACTATAAATTTCACCAAAAGAAATTGCGAAGCCAAAATATAAAGTTAAAAAATAAGCAATAAAGCAGAAACTAAATAATTATTAAACAATAAACAAAATATATAAATGATACAAAAATAAACAATACAATATTTATTTTACACATTAACAGTATTAGCCACACACAAGCTTAAGCAAGGCGTAAGGTAAGTATGTTAAAATAAAGATTGGTATTTATAAAAATAAAATTAAAATAAAGCAAATATCAAAATTTTAGGAACATTCAGGTAAAATTAACAACGAAAAATTATTTTTCAATAAGTTTTGTTCGTAAAGCGTAACAATCCAAAAACTATTCCACAATCCATTTTGTTTTAAAATTGCGTTTATAGATTTCTAAATTATTTGATAATTTAATATGAGTTGGTATACTAGTAATTATTTTTAAACACAAATAACAGGTATGGTTTTGAGAAGTTGCTTTATTATAAAATACAAATAAACAATAAAAATCGTAAAGGCAACAATAAATAATAAAGGTAAATAAGGAAACATAAAGAAATAAATAAAATAAATATAAGAATGAAAAGTAAAAGCAATATCACAGCAAAATTTTATTCCCTGTGTGGGAACGGGGTTAGAATATTCCCAACGCCCAGGAGTCTGGCGGGTCGTAAAAGGCGACCAAAAGACATCCCAATTTTTTTCCCGGACAAGGGAAATTTATTTTCATTCCAGATTAACCATTTTCAATCCAGATTTATAATTTATAATTTTCATTTCAGACTCATAATCTCTTAAAGAATTAAAGTATATATAAAGATAAGTTATCCCAAAATTTTATTCCCTGTGTGGGAACGGGGATCGAATATTCCCACCGCCCAGGAGTCTGGCGTGTCGTAAAAGGCGACAAAAAGGTTTATTCCCTGTGTGGAAAACGGGGTTTAGAATATTTCCACCGCTTAGGAGTCTAGCGGGTCGTAAAAGGCGACCAATAGACGTCCAAAAATTAAGAACGAATAAGAAAAAGCATAAAGTAATAAATAAATATAAAGTACGATGTTAGTACTTCAGATCGTTAACAATGATAGAATAAAAATAAATAAACACTGGCCATAGTAAATTTTCAAGGTCAAGCTTAAGTGAAAAGCACTAATACAATAATATTAAAACAATCTTCTTATTCGGTACCAAAAACAATTAATAACTACTAACAATATTTTTAATAAAAGTAAATATCAGGGAATAGATACGTAAGGAAAATAATGGGAATTAATATTAAGTAGGAATAATAATATTTTAAAGCTTACTAACATAATAGGAATTGCAAGGAAATAGAATAATGGGAAATAATCAATTTAAAACATTTTAAACGTATAATTATTATTTTACTAATAATAAACATCGAAGCTAAAAAGAGAAACAGTTAGTTTATCAAATATAAATAATTTTAATTTTCAATACAATGATATACGATTAAATTTTAATTTTCTCCAAGGATTAAACACTTGTTGTGTTTCTCATTTGAGTTTCAGTGGGAATGGTTTAAATGACAAATATGATTTTAACTAAGAATTATGAAATTTATAATTAAGTGATAATTTTTGCAAATTAATCTTTTTGCACTAATAATATGAATGCGAAGCTAAAAAGAGAAACGGTTGCTTAGCCAAATAGAAACCAATTTTAATTTTCAATATAATAACATGAATACATTTTTTTAAAATTTATTTTTCAATGATCATCAACTTGTGTTATGTTTCTCATTAGAGTTTCAAGGTTAAGGATTAAATCAAAGAATTGATTTTAACTAATAAGATTTAATTTGGTAATTAGAAAAATTACTTATACAAAATTCATATCACGGTTAAGTTAAAAAAAAAAGCTCATACCGTTGTTAACACTAATACCAAGTGAATAGTGCGCGTACAAGTTCGCGATTATAACGTACAAAGGAACAAAACCAACAACATTAAATCAGTATCCAGCCAGGACATTGCCGATTGCCCAAATCCACAGAAGGACAACAAGGAAAAATCAATGAAGTTTAAGTCAAAGGAATGAATTTAAGCAATATAAAGTTTACGCATTTTTGGTAGAGGTTACACGAAATATAACCCAGTATGGGATGCATCAAAGTTCCTCAAAGGTAGCCGAAGGTCAGAGAACCGCTATTAAGGCACCAGGAAAATACCCAAATGTGGGATGCATTTAAGGTCCTCAAGGGTAGCCGAAGGTCAGCGAACCGTTGTTAAGGCACCAGGACAAGAAGAATAATGAAGCGTACATATATATGAAAGTATAAGAATTTATAATGAAGTAATACGAAAAATATAAATTAATGGTACCACTACAGCAATAGGAAGCGTAGTAGGTGAAGTAACCGAAGACGCCAAATGCGAATGAGGATCGTACAATAATGACGATCACTCGTAGTAAAAAGTTATAGTAACTGCAGCAATAAAAAGAAATACAAAGGAATATTATGCTACAGTAAAATGGGAAGAAAAGTAAATTAGCTTAAATTCAGAAATTTCATGCGAATATACAACAGTCATTGTGTAAATTCCAATTATGAGGAAATAGTATGGGATTATTATAAGACTACTATGACAAAGGGATCAGCTAATGTACCATGGGAAAGCAGAAGTAATATCGCAAATAAAGAAAACAACGACTCAAACCTTAGTAATCGAAGAAGGAAGATAACATTTTCACCTCATCATTATATAAAATCAAACACCTTATACAATTTTCCACCTTTAATTATCCTTTACTCTGGAGGCCGTCATGCCTGCAACAATAGCCTCTGTTGCACCATCCTTTTCCTTACCACTGGGAATTAGTTCCAAACACAACCATTAATAATTAATAACTAATTAATAAAATCACAAATAAATATGAAGACGAATATATGCGAATAATAATATAATATTAATAAATAGTTAATACGAATAAATAATAAATATTAGTAATGAAGCCCGAAATAAATACAAAGAGGTGCGAATAATAAAATAAAAATTTATAAAGGCGACAACACGAATGAAAAGGATAGAAAAATAAGATATTGCAGAGGAGGAAGTAAACAAATTATCGGAAGGAAGAAGACAGAGCCGAAAAACAGCAGCCTACAGCCTAAGGATGACACTCCACGTCAACATAGTAGTGAAACGCGAAGTGCGGGAGTGTTTCAAAAGCAGAGTATTAAAACAAAATCAGTGGACAAATCATATTAAAAAAGAGTGTAGTGCGAAGTCAACTGCGTCACAAAGCAGAGCAATAAAAACAAGTGAGCGCAAAACACGGTATGAGGCATAAAGACACTTTAGGGAAATAAAGCAAGGAAAATGAGTCAATATAATCAGAAGTAATAGTTAATTCACTTACAAGTCAAGGGTTTTGTTAAGAAAAGCAGACATGTCCATAAGGACATGCCTACTTTTAAAAAGCGGGGAGTAGTGTAACAACCCGCAACAAATTGCGTTTGTAATTATAAGACTTATAAACTTTAAGTTGTTAGAAGAAAAGAATAAATCAAAGCCGCCCCTGCGTAAATTACATTTATCGCGAAGCAAAAGTTCACTTGGTGAAGAACGAAAAGACTACATCGTAATAATCCAGGAAGCGGTTGAATTACATCCGGTGTTAATTAACCAACAGGTTTCTCAGAATAAAGAAGTGCCGAATTGGCAGGAAGTGCAAAACGGCGTGGGATATGCAGAATTTGCAATCCGCCAAGTTCTAATTCAAAAATGCTATCTTGCAAAACGGGAGAGTACGAAATACATTCGTTTTTGTCCCGAAAGAAAATTACCTTTTGGGGAACGCGAACTGGACAGTCAGTCTTCCCGTATCCCGCGAGATAATAAATTAATTACGGGCGAAAGCCGCTTTCGGGGGTACCGCATCCCGGCGCCATGCCGCGAGCCGGGCGAAATAACCTAAGTTAAGATTGAAAGTTCTATTTAAAATTTATGTGAGCCAGTTTTGTGACAAGCCACTCAAAATTCAAGAATGACAAACCAGGGGATCTAAAATCCAGCCTAACATATTTAAATTTCCTAAGTCAATTCGGGCGTACCGCAAATAAATAAAATTAACATTTACCGTCCAAGTTCTAGCAACGGCACATGGACGGAGGTGAGTCATTTATGTAATTTATATTAACCAACTCAAAGGGCCGTCGCTAGATTTATTCTATTCCTTCCAAAACAATTTTAATGTCATAAACTTTAAGCGTAATTCTGAGCAATTATATTTACGAAACTATAGCAACTTAAGCATATAGCCGCTTCGGCGAACAACCAGTGTAATTGGGCAAAATTGATACTTGTTTTCCAATATAGTGTTATAATATTCTTTGGCGTTTTATTTTATTAAAGTAGGCTTTACAACCCCTAAATTAAGAGCAGGGTTTAGCGATCGAGTTAACCTCCGAGGAAGCGTAACTTTGTGGTCTAAGAGAGAAAACTACCCCTAAGACTACCAAAAGGGTTGCAGCCCCTAACCTAAGGGTTGCAATACTTTACAATTTGCTAAATTTCTAGATTCGTTAAATTTGCGTCAGTTTTGACACAGACTGCCGCAAAACCTAACCTGCTAACTTTGAATTTGACAGAGACTTACAGTGCCACCAACATATTATTCATAAGTTTGAATTTTCACAGACCGCTGTGTATCAGTTCTTTTTGGATCTCTCGATATATACATGGACTCTAATATATTCTGGGTCTGGGTTTTCTTAGTGTACCTGTATATGAGCCAGTTCTACAAACCAAGGATCAAGTTATCTGGGAATAAATACCCACTGAACTGTGTTATTAAATGAAAGAGCAACTCATACAACGACCTTCACGTGAAAATGTGTACACATTTGAAGGAAATAATAAGGTCAACAATAGCTCACAGCGGGGCGTCGTGCATTTGCGCAGTTCAGATTGTCAGTCAGCTGTGTGCGAAAATGACCTACATCTATTTTGAATTTTTTCGCGGAACAAAAGAAGTTTCTAAATTAAACTGTCCCGATTTAGGCAGGACAGTACATAACCTGACAAATTAACAGTATAGAGCTGTAATTTTTACTTCTTTTTACAATAAAGGAATTATTTCATTCACCTCAAAAATTCTTGAGTTTTCAACAGATGTTCACGTTTTAGACGCCCCTGAACTCAAAAAACATGTTTTTGTTCATTGGTCTGTCTGTGTGTGAACAGTATGTCGCAAAAACAAAAAGAGGTATGACGATGAAATTTCATATATTAAGTTTTCTGTACTATCTAGATGCGACAGCAAGCTTTTGAAGAAAATCGCATAACCGGAAGTATGGTGTTTACTCTTGTGATTTTTCAGTTTTTAAATTTTTATTTTCAAAAACGGCTCTAACAATTTTTTTCAAACATAAAATTTTGAATGTGTATTGATGTGAGATAGGTGATTTTCCAGTTGAATACCTCTAAAATGGGCTTCTTTTGTTTTTTTATTTTTTTTTATTATCCCCTATTTTAAATAGAACACCCGGTATATTATTACATTTTTGAATTCACCTTAAAATTTTAGAGAAAATTCGTCTCTTCAACTAACACTATTTTGTACGGTTTCTGTAGAATTTGTAATTTTTGAAAAATTAAAAATAAAATTTTTGGATAATTATAATATCACTGTAAAAGGAAGTTGTGTGCGTGTATCACACCAGATTTCTTTCGTCCAGTTTAGGCCCTATGATTTTCAAATTGTGGAAGGTACAAACATTTTGAAATCCAGTGCTGTTCTTGATCAAAAATTAAGAACAATTGACATTAGAAAGCAATTATTCACGAAAAGTACTTATGCATTTTTGTGCATTTTTTAAATTTTCACAATATTATGTTTCGATCTGGATAGATGCAGGTCTCGTTCGGAGGCCTGTGAAGATGATCGAAAAGCTGATGAATCAATCTTAGATGATTCTTCTTCGACAAACTCCCAAAACTTCAGTCCACTAGAACAGCGACAAGGTAAGACTCCAATTTAAGTATTTTCCGAAGGTCGGTAAAATCTTGAAAATTAGAGTATTTTCGGTTTGCTTTGGATTAGTATACATATTCTTGATTTATTCACCTGTCATCTGTCAAAAAATGACCAATGAAAATCCAAAATTTGACGTTTCTTGACCAATCAAAAAAATATCAGCGGATATATCTTCCTAGAAGGTATTCAAGTGACTATTTTAATCAAATGTAATTTTTATTAGAAAATGTCAATGTTAGCTTTCTGTTACTATAGAAATTGCGTAGATTGTTGCTAGATTTACTCAAAACTAATTTGAAAAAGTAGTTTGGTTCATACTATTCATGTCCATTGTGCTTGGGATTAGGACTCGTGCTAGCGCACTCGTCCTAATCGTACCAAAGCGCAATAAACATTCGTGATACCACCGCAAGGAGAGGGAACTGGAGATGACATGTGGCGTACCGCAGGGGTCGGTACTCGGACCGACACTCTGAAACATGTACTACAATGGAATATTAAAACTAGAAACGTCAGAAGATACAACAATGCTAGGGTACGCAGACAACCTGGCGGTTGTAGTGCAGAGACGAAATAGAAAATAGAATAGAATGAACAATAGATAAAATAAACAGATGGCTGGGAAGGAAGGGCCTGCACCTGCAGCTAGCACATGCAAAGACAGGAGCGGTCATTCTGGCAGGAAGATACACCCTGAAGGCAGTAACGGTAAGGATAGAGGGGATGGAAATAAGCAGCCGAAGAGAGCTAAAGTATGTAGGCATAACATTCGGACATAATAATATGAATGGACTTAAATGTGTAGCATGTAAAATATCTCTTGCTAGGGTTGGAACTCCTTAGTCTCGGCAAAATTCTAAGTAGAACTGTGACCACAGCAGTCGATATCTAAGGTACCTGATACTCTGCATGCTTAGACATTGTCCATTAACAAACAAACAACAACAAACATTTGTTTCATGGCAAGTTTGATTTTCATGGTGCACTTGATCTATTAGTATGCAGAAATTATGGATGTTACCCTCGTATTGCAATTGCGAAAAAATTATCTTTACGTTTCAGGGTCTATAGATGACGAAAACAGGTTTTCTCAATTCCTTCTGTCTATCTGTTGGCGGTATAACTCAAAAACTATTTGTTGAAAGAAGACGATATTTTTCATGCGCATTATACAGATTGTCCGAAATCCGTGTTGAACATAGGAAATTAATGAGCGCGACAAGGAACACATAAACAAAATGACTAGCAGGATAAAGATAAAATGTAATCATGGCTAGGTAAACTTTTAAACTAAAATTAAGTCAATGAAACAAACAAACACTTTTGTCATTTTATCTGTCATTAAGTGTATAAAGTGCGGTTTAAATATACTATATTTTACTATTCACATAATTATTATATAATTGCGGATTGAAACAAGAACGCAGTTCCCGCAGAAAATTACTATTTGGGCTGGTATTTTCAACAATAACATGATTAGACCATTTGAAATAGTTGGAAAATTTAAATTCGGATTCTTATTTACAACTTTTAATCAATCAGATTGGTCCCGCATTAGGAGAAGTTGCAAGTGAAAATCAGGAAATTTGGTTTCAGCATGATTGCTACCCAGCATATCTAAGCGATATCTTTTATAATTGCTGGATTGCACTATCAATTGGCCACCAAGATCTCCTGATTTGACACCATGCGACTTCTTTTTGTGATCTGAAAAACAAAATTTACAGAAAACGTCACCCAAATATTAACTCTGCGGGAAGCATTCGCTGCGGAGTGTATGCTAATCACAAATATACAGTTGGCTAATGTAAGACAGGCATTTTATAACAGTTTGGGTTATTGTTTACAGCAGAATGGGGAACTTTTTCAGTATTTGCTATAAAATTGCTTGTGGTTTCAATTTTTTTTCACAAACTTGTGATTTTTTGATGGAATAGGTCGATTATTAAATTTAACCGAGAATAAACCACGAACTATGCGTAAACTGACGCCACTGTAAAATGTTTTGATAATAAATACCCTCTCTTCATTAGAATATTCAACATAATCTCTGAAACTTCTTTGAATTCATAATTCATATTCTCATTTGGGTATTTCGCCACTCTGCAAATTAAAAATATTAAATCAACCACCACATTTTTATGGATTACCAAAGATACACAAACCAAATGTACCACTTAGGCCAATAGTTAGTTCTATAGGTTCTCCTTGTCACAGTTTAGCTAAATATTTACTTAAAATACTGACTCCTATATCAGGAAATACAGACACGTATATAAAGAACACGCCACATTTCCTTGAAAAACTTAAAGAAGCAAACATAAACACACAGCACTTAATGGTTAGTTTCGATGTAGTTAGTCTCTTCACTAATGTTCCAGTAGACAAAACACTCAACATCATTAAACATAGGCTACAAAACGATAACACATTACATACACAAACAACATTAAACGTTGGTACCATTATGGAACTTTTAACACTATGCATTAAAACGACATACTTTCAACTAAACAATGAATTTTACAAACAAGATTTCGGGATGGCAGTGGGTTCACTTTTATTTCCCATTGTTAGTAACATTTTTATGGAAGACTTTGAACAACAACATGTCTACACATACACCAACAAACCAGTAGTTTGGTGGAGGTATGTCGATGATGTTTTTTGCAATTTGGCCTCATGATATGGATGAGGTGGACAAATTTCTTGAACATATTAACAGTAAAGAAACCTTCATCAAATTCACATTAGAAACAGAGAAAAACAATCAGTTACCCTTTCTTGATACACTAATCACACGCACAATAAATACTTTTGAAACATCAGTATACCGTAAGAAAACCAATACTAATAGGTACTTACATTTTAATTCCAACCATCACAAAAACATAAAGACAGGCGTTGTAAAAAGTCTCTACGACAGAGCCAAAGTTGTTTGCTCTAATGATAAAATCTTCAAAAAAGAGAAAGAATTTATTATTAATGTTTTACAAGATAATGGCTATCCAGAGACTCTTGTTCGGAACATTTTTAATACACGAAGCACTGCCACACACATACAAAGGAATGACACTCAAAAATGCAATACTCTAACTATACCATATATTCCAGGCATATCTGACAAAATTAGACGAATTGGAAATAGATTCAATGTTAGGACGGTATTCAAAACGATGAATACTTTGCGGTCAGTTCTGACAAAAACTAAACCGTTCAACGAAGAACAACATTCAAAGAATTGTATATACCGGGTGTCCATTCTCAAAGTCGAACATAGGCAATTAACATTAGTGCATTCATTCGTTCTTCATTGAAATAATTGATTTTTCTGTAAATAATTTTAACAGACGTTGACAGAAAATATCTAATTTACGACAATTAATTACCATTTTTTTGACAAATGCTATCGAACTTGAAAAGCAAGGCATGGCATATTTAAAAATTCCCAAGCTTTAAATTACTATTTTAAAATAAAAATCCCATCTTGAATATTATTATTGGTATCATTTGATGCGTAATAATTTTATCTTTCCATTGATACCATTACCTTCCCTGTAAGTTGAATTGGCGAGCAGGAATCGCCGAAAACGTTCAATACAATATTAATCGCCTATGTTCGACTTTGAGAACGGACACCCGGTATGGTGAAACATCCAGACCTTTAACAGTTAGAGTTAAAGAACATAAAAATATGATGAAAACGTATCAGTTCAATAAGTCTAAGCTGGCAGAACATGCTTGGGATGAAAACCATAAAATACAATGGCACAACACAAAGTTCTTGTCTAAAGGTCTTTCTCAATATTTTTAGACAATAGTTGGCTATCGATTCTTACAGATGACATCAAGTAGGTATAGATATCAACAAACGTCAATGTCAAACAATTCATTGGAGGTTGGTCGTTTTTCCTTCCAGTGAGAAAAGCTAAGTTCTTGTTTGTTTTAATTGTTATTCGTTGATAACGAGGGCAGATTGTCCCTCGAAACGTTCGTTATTAATATTTTCGTTATTTAATATTTTTAATTTGCAGAGTGGCGAAATACCTAAATAAGAATATGAATATTCAACATTATTATTCATAGTAATTAGTTAAATAGGTGAATTGATAACTGACAGAAAATAACAATTATTTTGGGATAAACAAATTTGACCATGGCTGGTCAGTTCTTTGCGAATAAAATACAAAATATTTATTACAGTTTTTAAGCTATTTCTGTCCTAAACAAGCAACAAATTCAAGTAAAGTAGTATCAAATTAAGCGCATTTCTTTATTTTTCGATTAATACCACTATCAATCCTATCAATTTAAGCATCAAGCAGGAATCTGCATATATACGATTTCCCATGCTATTTTCCTACGTTCGCACCTTATGTGAAACACTCGGTATACGCTGTCCTTCTATCTCTTGTAAGACATTTTAACTTGCTTTCTGTCATTTCCTCAATTAAATTAAAATTTAATATTCTACAACTTAGTCACTTGAATGGTTGCTGGTTTTTTAATTATATTTATGGCACTTTACATTACTTACATTAACTGTGCTGTACTCAGAACCACAGACCTAAGAGATAGAGTAACAAGGTCAACACATCACCAAGATACACACCTCACACAATGGTTGCTGTGCAAGCACAAAAGGCGCGCTCCAACTTTGTATCCCGAATCCGGGGAAAGTTGAGCATTGTACCGTCAGATGCAAGCACATAAAGCACCAGTCTCTACACTGCAAGGTAAAGCCAGGTTATCGATTATATATACATACATACATACATACATTACTTGCTATAATCCGTCTCAAAGTGAGCTTGCAGTGCAAGATCTTATGAAAATCAGCGATGCCATATTTCTGTAAAAAATGGTTTTGAAGTACATTTGCACTCGTCAGTCATAAAATAAACCTGCTTTTGTTATACAAACTGTTTTTGTTGTTAACATGGAATATTTTACCTGCGTCGTAACTCTTTAATGTTAATCTGACCTAACTGCCGGTCGACCGCTCAGACTTGGCAAAACAGAAACAATAACTCCCCATAACATTTTCTTTGCCTTATGAAGTTATGCTTGATGTACTGCAAAACTCACCTTGAGACGGAATCTAAAAGTTTTTTTTCCATTCATCTGGTTCAACACATAACCCTACGTATATACCTACGTCAGTGTAAAAATATTTAGAGTTCTCTTAATAATTATATACCTCACAATCTAGCTTTAAAAAATCTGTAAAGGGGCTTACTCAGAACTTTCCTCGCAAGTGGGAAGTTGTGACATCAAATATTTCGAAAAATCAAAGGCAACCTAAGTGTAAAAATAGCCTAACGTTCCTAATAATACTGAAAAAAATAAAAGGAAACACTTAGTAATGCAAATTGCATCAATTTGAAGAAAAAAAAATACAGACGGGATTCAAACTTAGCATGATTTCAGCGCTTGCAGAAAGGATTTCAACGGGAAGCAAGCAGTGGCGTCCGTTATTCCCAGCCTGCCACGAAAGCACTGCCTCGTGTCACTGCAATGTGACTTCATTACATTCAACAAGCTTATTGTTGCTCATTTTCCTTTGTTACAACAATTGTTTTGTGTTAGTTGGGTTCCATTTTGGCAAGGCTAAGGCTTGAGCTATGTGCAAAATTGTTAGTTTTATTTATTTCTCAGTTAAAGCAAAAAATAGACAAAGTTTGATTTTTTAAATGTGCTCACCCCTGTATGTATTTGACCGAATTTTTTCTCGGCTTCATGCCAGGTAGACATATAATTCGCATGTAATATATCGTCTTCCTCCAACAAATGGTTTTTTGAGTTATATCGCTAACAGACAGACATGCACACGGAATTGAGAAAAACCTGTTTTTTCGTCATCTAGAGACTCTAGAACGTCAAGATCTGAAATCGGAAAAAGTCAGAAGGTGATTTTTTCGCGATTACAATCTATGGAAGTGATCTAATATGGTCTCTCTGAAATATTATTGTCTCCGAGCTCTCAGTTCATTTTGGCAGCATATGTAGGTACCTAAACAGGAAAATCCTATTCATAATCCTGTTTACAAACTGCGCAAGGTTGATTGTCCAGTTCTATTGTATTTAGACATTCACATACAGCAGCTGGCAAGATTTCCAAATTAGCGTACCCCCATTCATAATTCATATTGTGTTGCTACATGTACTGATTATTACTGCGAGCGTCCAGGAAATGGATTATATCATGAGGAGGTTGACCAGGATAAGTGAGGCATATGGATTGCGTCTGAAACAATAACAAGACCAAAGTCATGATAGTGAACAGAGCAGACAACTCTCCCCCACTTGAAGAACGTTGCTGGCTTTGAAGTGGTTGATAAATATATATATTTAGGCGCTTCATTAACGAATGGCGGAAGAAGCGAAAGTGAAGTACGACGCAGAATAAACATCGCGCGGTCGGCAACCACTAAACTTACCAAAATTTGGAAGGACACCGCCATCACTAAGAACACAAGACTTAGACTAGTACAAACGCTCATATTTCCCATAGCCACGTACGCATCAGAAACGTGGTCCACTGAAGAAGTCAGACAAATCCCGTATTGAAGCCTTCGAAATGTGGGTATACCGCAGTGTCCTCAGAGTAATCGTGGACGGAACATAGAAACGAATACAATCGATATTGGACGAATTACAATATCACCCACCCGGTTGCTAAGAATGATCAATCGCTCTTACCTTCAGTATCTCGGTCATATTTCCAGGAGAACAGGAAACAATCGAAAAAACTTATGATTGAAGGCAAGAGGCCAAGAGGCAGATCGCCAACTTGTTGGACTAAGCGAGTTGAAGATCTGCTACACACAGGGTTGCACGATGCCATCCAACTAGCTCAGGACAGGGGACAACTGGAGAATCACTATCGATTCCCTATAATTTCAATTACAACGGTGTCACCAAACCCTCTCGAGGGTAATTGGACCGAGGAGGAGGAAGACATGTACTGTGGAGAGTTTTTTTTCAATTCTGTCCAATTAGAGGTGAGTTGTGGGTCCGTTGGCTATTTTATACTTGCTGCTTTTGCTAATTTATGTACTTTTGCCATTGCTTGTATTATCTGGTATGCATAAAAGCATGGGGCGTAACTTGGGGCATCATTTTGGGGGGGGGGGCAAAAATCAAGGACTTCAACAACATTTTTTAAACCTAAATTGCAAAAAAAATGCTGCACTTGCACTTGAAAATCAAAATTTTTGGGGGGGGGGGCACTGCCCCCCTTGCCCCTCCCAAGTTACGCCTATGCATAAAAGGACTGTGCCGTTTATGTTTTCTCAGCTGCACCAGTTGCTTCCATTCAAACCTGTTGTTGAACAGGTTTTTGTTAGCAAGGACGTAGATTCTATTAGTACAGATAGATTTATATAGAATTACTGTAGGGCTATACTTTTGTTTTTTTTTCTTTCTGCTCAGGTTGTGAAATATTTAGGAAACGAATATTATTAAAAGTAAAATTCTATGCAGATGGTTTTTTTTACAGTTATGGTAGAATTACTACTATTCTACTTCTTTCCATGGAAAGAAGAATACCTAAAGTTAGAACGCAATGAAAAAGTTATAGAGAATTTAATTACCTACTATAACAATTATAAGTTAATGGATCTAGATAGGTACAAATATTTAATGCTATAGTCTATAGTAGCAATAAAGCAAACGTAATACTAATGAATTTAGCATGAAAAGATGCTTTTTTTGGTTGCAAGTTCTACTTGCAGGTATTATATGTTGCCCATAATACACGTTGAAACAATAAAGAAGCCAACCTGCGATCGATTACTAATAATAATCAATGGTAGTATAATCGCAGATCAACCCCCCTTATCATTTATACACCACGGTAGCTCTGAAATGTTCTTACTCACCGCAATGACCTAACTAGCTCAATCTCGGTGGCCTTGGGTTGCAGATTTCTATCATCAGCTGAACTGCTGCAAGCTCTTATAATAATAAAAAACACAGGGCGCCAGAAAATCACAGATTTCAAGAAATAAATAAAATTATAGCAACAATTAGGTTTATTTAATTAATAATTAATAGTTGCTCGCAACATCGTTATTAAGTCTGTAAATTGTTTATCACAATATTAAAAAATTTAAATACAGTATATAATACAGTATATTACTAATGCTGAAAATGCAGCACGCACAAAAAAAATATGTGAACCTCTTTTGGGCTCTTGGATTGAATATAATTACAAACTCAATGAAGGAGTAAGCTTACCACTGTCATATGTTTTTAACCGTTATCTCGGTATTGATGATAAAAATGGCGTGAGGGCACTTTTTTACAAAATTCTTAATAAGTATTCATATGAGCATTTAGCAAAACTTTAAATTTGTGAATTGTAAATTTGTGAACAATTAATACATTATGTTTTGAATGTGTAAAGCGTAGATTTGTGATCAATTAATACATTACATGTTAACGGAGTTTTAAATTTGTAAATTATAAATCTGAAGCGTCGTTAAAATCGATTGAGCCAACAATTCATGGGCGAACGGGGTTATCAACAAACGTTGAAACAAGACTAACCTGGATTGTGATAAAAAAAAACGTCGCCGGCCAGGCACTGAATTGGTCCAGGATTATCTTAGCGTACCAGCCAACAGCAGCATCGAAACTCGTAGCCGAAATTGATAATGGAAACCGACGCTCCTTGCTACAACTTGGCAAGCTCAAGATGACATTCCAGAAAAGGAGTTTGCGGGTCCAAGTTATTAATTATGGTGTTAAATGAGGAGACAAAAATAAGAAGGACGTCTAAAAACGGCATCTAAGAATGGCGTTTAAGAATGACGTTGAAGAATGACGTCTAAGAATGACGTCTAAGAGCTAATAAAAATGGGAAATTACTAAAATGAATATCAAACAAGTAGAGTAGACATACCTTATTTTAGTCATCAGCTTACAAACGAAGTTAATTAATAATCGGTGCAATAGCACGCGGAAATGCCTTCGTAGAAGCAAGTTTACTTCAACCGAATGCAAAAAATCGAATGCCCGCTAAAACAACGGAATAGCTGCTCGCTGGCGCGGAGAGATAACAAGTGAATTTCGGAAAAACCAAAAACCAGCACTTTTGCGCGAACAAGATTTGATATCGTTTGAAATACAGCGAATTATAACTCAAGTGAAAATATACAGGCTGGCCCGGAAATGAATAAATGACGAAACAAATAGCCGGAGCTAAAGATTTGCTTCAACGTTCGTAGAATAACATTACTTTCAGGGTATATTGCGTCATATCTGCTCATGGCCTACATCTTATGATCATTAATGTATTTTTTTTAAATAGTGTCCGTTTCCAGTAAAGTATAGTTATTTAAACGTATATTGTTCCAGTATTCAGTTTGATTTAGTTTATTTAACTGTAAATAGGGACATTTAAAAGTAACTATATACGTACCTATTTAATACACACTCTGATTTCATTACATCTTTATTAACGTACTTTGATTGATAGTGGTAGTAGCAAATTTTCTGGCCTGGCCATAGAATCGTTTTTGAAGTATTTTAAAAATAGAAATTGGAAAAAATGATCGAAGGGCCAAATACAATCTTTCCACCACAGCTCTGTTAAATTTGTTTCTTTTTATAATTTTTAAAAACAAAGATACTTTTTTATATTGTATTAGTGTTATATGTTTATAATGCTTATTGATTAACAGTAAACATGAATTGATATTTTATTAGAAAAATATTTATTTAAAACATATAAAAGTATCAATATTTACAAAACTAACCATCTAATGGTACAAATCCTTTTTTATATACACAGTATACAATAGAACCACAAAAATAAATATTAAACAGAAATACTGTTACAAACAGCATTAAAAAGATCGCAATACGAAACATTATCTCGAGTTCACTTATGTGATACTTACTTTTCCCCTTTGACGACTTTGAAGAGTCATCTATATTATTTTCAAAGTGTCCGCTTATTCTATTTTTATATGTGCTAGCCAAACTTAAAAAATCAGTCTTTTTGATGTCGACATTTTCAGAAATATCGTGCTTCGCTTCGGGAATAAACTTGTTATTTAACAGCTGTGAAACTTGTAAATTTGTGGCATCAAACGCTGAATTTGAGACGTGGTTCGTTTCATTACAAGTTTGATTGAAAAGCAACGTACTTTCAAGTTGTGAAAAGATGGCACAGCTATGAGAAGTACTAATATCTATATTTTTGCTTGTTGAAGGCACCGATTGTAGACTATTGGAAGATGAATGTGGCTGAATAGAGTTACTTAGTGCGAGTACATCGAAATGTTTACTGTTGCCGTTTAACAATGTTGGTTTATTGGCCAAGAATTCGATTTTTTCTAAATTCCGTAATGTGTTGTCCATTGCAGTCTCTTCTAAGTGGTTTTGTAAACGACTTTTGGTGGGATTCACCAATTCCGAGTGCGGCGAGTATGTGCAACTATGTTTATAAGGCTTCGGAACGTTTTGTGCAGCAAAGCTCTGTTTTGGGCCGCCATAACAGTTTTCGTTGTCAAATTGGAGAAGTTGTGGAGTTTTATTGGGAATCTCGATTGTATCCTGTAGTGCCAGTAGTAATAAAAATCTAAAAAAAAACATAATTAGTACACTGCATATTCTAGTTTTCATAATGTTCAAAAATCCAGAACAAATAATTTATCTGTCTACAACATTTTTTCTTCTAAATATTTGCAGAGTTTATTGCTATGATAAGAAATGGGCATGCAGGTAAATAAAAGCTAAGTTCTCACCCTTGAAATATCATTTTAGAATTTATTCAGCCTGGTAAATGAAAAGGAGCGGTTTGAGCAATCATTCACATTTTTGCACATTTCATGTCGACTGGCACTCAAACCAGCTTGTTCAGATTTTAATAGATATTCGGCATGTAGGTACGACTTTATCAGTGAGATTAGATATGGTTAGTTTTCAGTATTACAACATTCGACGGCTGATATGATGTTTGCAACCGATTAAATGCCTCTGATTAGATTAATGCTCTTCCGGAAATAAAAAATTAAGGTTCCAGCCCTAAATATTAAACAAAAATTAATGTTTTCAACTTAAGATATCCAAACATTGCAACTTACTATTCAAGCATGATTAATTATAATTACATAACAGTCTGCAACTATATGGCCTATAAATAACAGCACCATTTGACTACTAATCTGTTTTATCAATTACCGCATTCTTGCCCTACAAAGCTAGTGGGCAAGGAAATATCTATAAATATTAAATACACATTAATCTTCTGAAATTGTCCTTCTCAATAGAATCGTAATAAAGATATTCATATGGGTTTGCAATTGAATGCTATTTAAAAATACTGTATACAAATACGAATTTTTAAATAAACCCTGCAGATATTATGGCATTTTATTGAAAAATGTAGATGAAATAATTATTTCTGATTTAAAAGTATGTTATAGTAACAGGACTAATTAATTTTTTATTAGTTGTTGTCATACGTTCCAGTTTCGGCACATGGCTTCCTATTTTTTCATCAAAAAATTCTCTACTGCGGTATTTAGTCGCAGCTAGTCACCATCCATTTCCTGGATTTATATGCTGAGGCTAAATGAAAAAATAAGTCTTTCTTGATTGTTTTACAAACTCGAACTTATTGTATGATTATATTTTGTTATGAGAAAATATGCCTTTATAATCTAAAAATATTATTCTTTGCTTTTTGAAATCAACGATTTAATATCCCACTTTACAAAATTCTATTATATATTTAATAATCAGTTATCATTGTAGAATTGTATATTTATTGTTGACTTTTATAGTTACTGAATATTTTCAGATTTACACAAGGACACATTATTTATTTATTTGCGGTCGTATAACACTTTTAGTATCTGTCTGGTCTTCGAATTTAGAACAAATCTAGGAAACCCCAAACATGTCATTAGTTTTTCCATTCCATCTATTCTAATTTTCTTAAATTATTCTTTCTCTCCTTATCAACCCACAGCCATTCTATGGTAAGAGTACGCTCAATTCTACTATCATATTAAATAATAAGATAATAATCAGAAGTAGAGAAAATACAGGACGATCAACTTCAAATTGTGAAGAAGCTCATCATGAAAGGCAACTAACGGAAAATAATGCTAACTCCTATATTTAAATAAGTTGTAGTCATAAAAGCTGGACAAAGTAAGTATCTACAAGTACTTAATTAAATTTAAAAAGAAAACAAATAACCAAAGGAAAAGAAGAAATTAGAACTCAAAATGGAAAACCGAAAAGAATGAAGGAAAAGATAATTATCTTATCTATATTATAATATAGCAAGTAGAGGTCATGTAGTAACGTTGAAAACGGTAAAACAGAAGTTCCTTAAAATAAAACTAGAACTCACAACAGGCAGGTATAACAAAAATTAAAACGAACCAAACCAGAACAGGAAAAACAATGACTGTGGCAAAATGATAAAAATGGGAATAAAAACATGGAAATGAAACTTAAGAGATACAACAGTCTACGTCTACATGGACAAAAATGGAACCGAGAAATGACGAATACAGATTCTGAACCCTGAATAGAAATTGGGGAAATGGTATGTCTGAGACATCAACAAAATAGAAATAGAATTGATAGAAAACATTTTAGACGCAAATTTAAAGATGACCATTTTCACATAAAAACCAAAAATCTCTAAAGCACAACTGATGGTTTTCATTTAAAAAAAACCATTAGTAATTAATTTACTTTTTAAAATCAAAAATTAGCTGAAAAATCTTCTAAAATTTTTAGGAATGTAATCTCAACAGATTTTTTGTTTCGATTTGCTTCCTAAAAAATTTTTAACTCCCAAATATCACAGCTGTACAAACATATAATAAACTCTAAAGCACTTTACACCGAACTTTCTTCGTAAGTACGGAGTGCATCGACGGCTGTACATTGCTATAGACTGCTATCTGCGATCGCTACGCCTTTCCGTTGCACTGGCAGCGATCGTTTTTCTCTTCAATTTTTACGGTACCATTTTCAACAAGGGTAAAACATGAAGTATGTGTAAATTATTAGTTTTATGGATTCCTGCGTTAAAGCAAATTAAAATATACGGTACCCCCCACCCAAGAAAAGCGCCCTTCCGTGATTTCCAAGAATACTTCGATACTCAGCATCACTCCGTTTCTCTAATACAATGAAATGCTATGAACCAGTTATTTATAAAAAAAAAACAAAAAAAATTTTTTTTTGCCGACGACCATAGCTCAAAAGTTGATGTTGCCTTCATTCTCGAAGGACCTATCGTATGAAAACGATCCAAGACTTCAGGAAGGTTCCTGACGACTGGAATCGTGTACACATACGAACATACATCCCCCGCACAGCACGTTTAGGCACCCCCCAATATGGGGATTGATGTAGTGGGCTGGGTTCTTCACCAAAAGATCCGCACCGCCGAGACGGAGATTTGGTATAGTGGGTTCATTAGTCGGTTGGCTTGAATTTTAGAGATATTTGACTCAGAGTGGTTTTCGATATGAAGTGCCCATCTTGTATATATTGGACCAAAAGTGGCAAAAGTATATTCGGTAGACATCTAATCAGCATGCAATTGTCATCCTCCAACAAATATTTTTTGTGCTGTAGCGCCAACCGACAGACGGATACCCGAACAGATAGACAGACAGACGGAATTGAGAAAACATATTTTCGTCATCTAAGATTTCTGAATCTTGGATGGTGATCTTTTCAGGATTACAATACTTCCTTCGTCTATTAGACGAGGGAATTAAAAATAAAGGTAAAGGGTGTGTGAAGATGGACGAAAAAAATATGCTGTATTCGTCTACTTATCAACCCGCAATAGCCAATTTGGAAAGCTTAACGTTAATATACCCTTAAATAATATTATCAATCTGTTTATGAATATGGAACAAGAAGGTAGCCCCAAAGTCTTCGTTCCACGAGGATCCCTGGATTTGACAAACTATCACAGGTGACGACATGTAGGGTGTTGCAGGACGTACTGTACACATCCAAGGAGGTTATAGGGGACGTTGAAACATAAAAATTTTGCATATAAAGTTTTTCTTATAAATCCCTCTCCGCCTAGTTGCGCCTTCCTAAAAGAGGTGATTATATTAGAACTTTCTATCGGAAAAGAATTTGATTATGCAAAAATATGTATTAGAAAACCTGACTTGTTTAACACATTTATTAGCTCTTTTAGTTTCTTTTTAAAGCTAATAGTTATAGTTAAAAAAATAAAATACATTATAATGCACGGCACAGTTATTCAGAAAAATGCCTTGCATCGTAAGGTATTTGATTTTTTACATGAAATCTGTTAGCTATATGAAAAAACCGGAGGAGCTGAAAAGGTTTTTAAATAAATCAGGTTTTTCGTCAGATACTTTTTTAAAATAAAATTCATGTCCGTTAAAAAATTTTAACAACAACATTTATAAGGGTTGCAAATTTCGACCCCTTAGTCATACCAAATAGTTATTTAACCAACAAGATTTGATTAATACAACTAACCTCCATGCAAAATATCATCAAAACGTCAAAATCACAAAAACAGTTAATTAATGAAAAAGAGTGTATTAATGGATCTATTAATCTATCCTAAAAAAAAACAGTTAATTAATGAAAAAGAGTGTATTAATCAAAAGCAGTGTATTAATGACGTCTATTAATCCATCCTTTTTTAGGAAAAATAATTCATTAATATTGAAATTAACAAGCGGTCAACGAAAAACGTTATTAAACATTTAATAAATAAGCATGTTGTTGGTAGATAATATTTTCCAATTTTCACTTTAATACCCTTTTCCAGTTTTCAGTAAAATGGAAATAACCTATTATTTAGCGCCCTTCTTTAGAAGGGTGTAACTCGGCGGGGAGGGATTTTTTCTATTTTTATCATCATCAGTGTTGTTATGGATTCTTAAACAAATTAATTTTAGTATCGTTAAGAGCTTCATTGGATAGATATTACCGCACTTAGTGCGGTAATGAATATTACTGCATTCTTTATGTATAAAGAAATAAATTGAACCAGAATTTATTGATGAAGATAAAATATTGAACAATACACGTTTGCTGATGGCATTTAACGAGACTGGTTTGATTGCGGCAAAACTCGGCTAACCGCCTCGTTTTTGGCAATCAAACTCGTGTCGTTAAGATGCTCATAATCAAACTTGTATCGTTAATATCTATAACGTCCTCTATAACTTTCTTGAATTTGTACAGTAACTCGTGCATCACTTTGTATCTATCTAGCCACTTCTATAGAGGGACTGTAATCAGAAGAAAAAACCTTAAAACTGGTAAATTATGTCACTATGTAAAGGGATGCAGAATAGCAACTAGCGAGATCAGAAGGTTCTCGATACTACAAGAGAAATGGAGATACTACAGTAAGAGTCGCTTTATTTATTAATAAAAAATATGCTGAGGTAGAAAGTGTGAACTGTAAAGTCCGAATCATTCTAGTTCATGCTTAAAGATGAAAAAAAAACACCTAGGTATTTGTATTTAAAGCCTGGTTTCAAATATAAAGCTACCCGTAATCTATTTGAATTTTACAAAAATGTAGAATTAAATAGCTGCACTGAGAACATTTACTACCTAAAATATATAAGGTTGTTTATACAATTTTGTCTTTTTCTTTGCCTTATTAAGATTGTTTCTGAATATGTATGTAAGTATACAGGGTGGTCAAAAACTAGCAAATTATATCATTACTGTGTTCTTCCTGACAGTGCATAGAGTTATTTTTTCAAATAATTTTCGAATACCAGCTCCAATATCACAATCTGTAAATTAAAAATGTACTTCTTTAGAAAAAAATGTGACAATGCTGTTTAAGTAAATATACCCATGTATTGGTGATATCATTTTAGATAACTACGACATATAAGTCAACACCGATTTACAAATCTCTCTTAAAGAAACACATTTTATCAGTTTTAAGGCGCGGATGCGGATACACTAACGTTGACTAAGAAGTCTAAACAGAGTTTTCCAAAAAGTATGAAACATTAATGGAAAACTGTTATCCGCTTTGGCGGGAGAATGGAATTAATTTAATATTTCTGTAAGAGTAAACTACTATTATTTTCACTTATAATACCATGAGTATCAAAGTTATGTCGAATATTTTTGCTGTGGTATCACGAATGTCCATTGCGCTTAGGTTCGATCCGAAGCACAATGGACATGAGTAGTGATACCACCGTAAAAATATTCTACTTAACTTTGACTAAGAATGGCATTCGAGGGACTATTCAATGAACCAAACTACTTTTTCAAATTAGTTTTCAGTAAATCTAGCAACAGACTACGCAATTTCTATAGTAACAGAACACTAATATTGACTTTTTCTAATAAAAATCACATTTATTTAAAATAGTCACTTGAATACCTTCTAGGAAAATATATCCGCTGATATTTTTTTTGATTGGTCAAGAAACGTGAAAATTCTGGATTTTCATTGGTCACTTTTTGACAGATGACAGGTGAATTGAATAGTCAATTTTATTTCTAAAAGTTACAAGAAGAATGTTATTGTATTTAAAAATTTAGTTCGGCTATGAAGTTTTCAAAACCAATATTAATTTTTGTGTTTATTCTTTCTTTCAATTGAAAATTTTGTTACTTATTATATGAGTATAAAATACGAGTAGATATAAAATGAAATGACATATGAAACACATTAAACATGCACTCAAAACAAAGTATTTGTGTGTTTGTACTGCTGACTCGTTCAATTTTATTTAATTCTATGACCTGCAGATGTTTACTTCAGTGCTTCAGTTGTCTAATGAGTGAACTTCAATTAATTCTCCTTTGAAGAAAAGGCGTTAGTAACAAAGCACACCAATACCGGTCCTGAAACATCCTCGATTTTTTGTATTTATTGTGCTAGTTCATATAATCATTCATCACCTTTTATATGCAAGTGTTTTAAGAATAACGAAATCTAAAGCGATTAAAAGGACTTAAATTTTAAATATGTGTCGATCGTTTTTATAAGTAGAGAAGTGAATATTTTTAACCCAAAGGAATTGTATATTTTCGCTATACATAAAGATTGAAATGAATTGAAATAAATGTCATATACGTCTATTGCTTACTTTACTTACGGATTTTGAAAAAGACTTTAATCATTCTTTAGTTACAGCAAAGACTAAGATAGTCTTTGGTTACAGCTTACAGAATCTAAATAGATTGACTCTCAAGGTAGGCCGTGGAACGCGCTGCTATCATATTTGGTTTCCCTGAATTGGTAATATGTGAAAAGAAGTAATTGTCAAACATACAAAGTTTGCTTATATTTTAAAATTTGTCATTTAAATGACAAGTAATCAGTAGCAGTGGGTAGAGGGATTTCGATTGCTGTTGCTGTTGATTTTGTTAATTCTGCTATTTTGTTATTGCTATTGTTATTGCTGCTGTTTTTGTGTATGTTGTTAATTCTGTTTTGAAATGCGCCATACCACAATGTTGAGTACGCCTCTGGTTTATTGTGTCATTTAACTTAAATAAGGTTAACAATTTAATGTCAACATGATAGATGACAAAAATGTTACCAATACAAAACTTGGAAATTACTAGATTCTAACATTAGTTCGGATTTTCACCGAGCTTCAATCTAGATTCTGTAAGCTGTACATATTCATATTATTCTTACATATTTTCTGTACGAATTTTGGATATTATTACTACTCGAAAATCCTAGCTAAAGCTTATCGACCAATCACTGCGAAGCAAATTTAGCGCCCTATTACGTTCGACTGAACACTTTTAACGTATCATTGCCCTGATATATTCTTATGGCAGAGGAGTATTTTTATATAACCTTACGTAATATTATCTTGATTAATTGTCATTACCCTCGTCTCCACCCTATCTCCAGTTCATTACAAATTTCTTCCAAATGGTGCTTACTGTTTGAACATCGAATTTTGGGCCTGCTCCAATTTCTTTTTCCCTTTCTAAGCTGCCATTTTTTCATTCTTCTAGAGTACTTGCTGTGTAATGATCTCATTAAATGCTTTGTCTAATGCAGTTTGAAGTTTGTTCTATATTTGACACTTCTATTTGTTTGTTTGCTCATGTACGTATTATAGAATACAATTTACCATAGATACCAACTGCTATGATCATACGATCTAAAATACATAAATTATGATTCGTATTTTATATAATAATGTGCTATTTTAATAAATTCAAAATCGATTAATAAAGTGGCACTTTGATGCATAGAAATGTCACTTTATACTGCTTTACTACTTGGTGTCAAAACTGACGGAAAACCTAACCTGTTAACCTCGAATTTAACCTAATCTAAGAGTGCTGCCAACATATTATTTATACCTTTGAATTTCCACAGCCCCCTTTTTTACTGGACATGTGGTATAATGATTTTATATAAACGTTTGTTTATAAATACTAATACAAAATGCGAAAAAATAGCATACACAATTCGTAAGAAAAGTAGTTTTACTAAACTCATATAGCTTATTATTCGGTCGCTTCGCCCGCTCTTGCTCAATCAATCTATATTCGTTTAGTAAAACTTGACTTTTCTAAACTTGTTGTGTAATATACTATTTTCTACAATCGTGTCAAGAGACTTTTAATTTATTATTTAATTGAGAGTAAGCTATTGTTAGAGTTATGAAAAAGTAATATATTGAGAGAACAAACACATCTTTAAAAACGGGTATTGTATCACGTAAGTTTTGGGAAAGGAGCGAGAGAGAGAGAGAATATATTGACCATTTTGTTTTCAGTTCATATTTTTTTATGCTTCAGTTTGTTTATTATTTAGCAATATACAGGGTGCCCGGATTTCGTAGGGACAACATGGGTAACTTTTGTATTTGAAGAGATAGAGAGACACTACTGACAGGCGCGTATGATGATAAGCGTGCTTTTTGTTTCGAAACATACTTTCACAGATAACGTGATAAACAAAAAACAAAGTTATTGTGATCATGGCACTAGTGATTTGTGCCTGTAAAAAGAATAAACGCAGTTTTTCAAAATTTTGAAGAAATTTCCATATCATGTAATACATCATTGCATTCAGAAAAAAATTCTCTCTTAAATGGGCCAAAAAAATTGCACGGTACCAATTTAAAATTTTGATGTTAGGTTAGATCACTAAAAATTTGCGCAAATGAAATTGGTTTTATTCAGTGATAATAAAAGTATTTAAATTACCATGCAAATTAGTTCAAATCGCATCTCAATATCTTAAGTAACAAAAAAGTTACGGCATATAAATTAAGATATTTTGTTTTTTTTTAAATTTTAAACAAGTGGGCCATGACAAGTAAAATTTGAAAATGGATTCTTAATGAGCTCTCAAACCTGCACCTTTTTGATAAGTTAACCATCTCTCTATCTCTTCAAATACAAAAGTTACCCATGTTGTTCTACGAAATCCTGTATAGTATGATCAAAAATTATTTTCATCTAGTATGGCCATGGAATACATCCTAATTTATGATTACGACTATAACTCACTTAAAAATCTGGTGTAATACACGCACACAACTTCCTTTTACAGTGATCTTATAATTAACCAAAAATTTGATTTTAACTTTTTAGCTTTTGTCAAAAATTACCAATTCTACAAAAATGGTACGAAATAGAGCGTTATTTGAAGAAACAATTTTTTTCTAGAATTTCAAGCTGAATTCAAAAATGTAATAATATACCGGGTGTTCTGTTTAAAATAGGCGTTAATAAAAAAAATATTAAAAAAAACAAAAGAAATCCATTTTAGAAGTATTCAACTGGAAAATCACCTATCTCACATCAATACACAATAAAAATTTAATAAAAATGTGAAGTTTGAAAAAAATCGTTAGAGCCGTTTTTGAAAAAATAAAAAAAAACTGAAAAATCACAAGAGTAAACACCTACTTTCGGTTATGCGATTTTCTTCAAAAGCTTGCTGTCTCATCTACATATTACACAAAACTTATATGAAGTTTCAACGCCATACCTCTTTTCGTTTTTGAGATATTCTGTTCACAGACACA
Organism: Agriotes lineatus; assembly: GCA_940337035.1. Lineage (NCBI taxonomy): Eukaryota > Metazoa > Arthropoda > Insecta > Coleoptera > Elateridae > Agriotes > Agriotes lineatus. Next base: position 31,422 of record CALNHX010004746.1, read on the forward strand.
CACACAGCCAGACATACAGATAGACACACAGACACAGGCAGACATACACATAGACACACAGACAGGCAGACAGACCATTAAAAAAAATATGTTTTTTGGGTTCAGGGGACTCTAAAACGTGAAGATCTGTTGAAAACTAAATTCGAATTTTTGGGGTTAATCCAATACTTTCTTTATTGTAAAAGGAAGTAAAAATCAAATATCAAGTTTGACATTTAAGTATAAACGTAGTTGCATTCATAAATGAGGAACTATTCCATAGCCATACTAGATGATAATTTTTTTTGGTAATACTCTATTTTAATGTTCAGATTCGGTTCCTGCTAAATGTTGTCTTTAAACACTGAGTAACTGCAGTTGCCATCGATTTTTTTAAACAGCTAAAGAAGTGTATCCGCGTATGTCTAAGGAATTTTAAACTTCCCAAAACTCTGCTAAACGAAAAAAATATGTAAAGGGTTTTACACGAAACCTCGCTTGCAAATGTGGCGCGCATGAATTGCTGCACAGGATTGGCAAATTTCGATGTTTTCATAGGAAATCTCGGTAACTATGACGCATTGAAAAAGGAACCCCTTATCATCGATATCTTTTTTCGAGAAAAGCGTAATAGTAAAAACCAAAATCGGCTATCGTCTTTTGTTTCCGCGTTATAAACAAAAGTTCGATTTTTCGACTTTCCGTTTTGTGGCTAAATCTCGCTTATTTATAAAAATAGTAAAAAACAATTTCTACGTGTTTCAAGCAGTTTTTAGATCAAATTCGGGGGCGTAGTCCGTTAAAAAAATTTAAAATTTTACGTTATCCCAAAAATTTGAATTTTTGAACTCATAGTTCGTTACGGCATCATGGGAAAGAAGATTTTTCCCTCATTACAGTGATATACCGGGCGATTCATTAGCATGGGAAAGTATCCTTTTTACAGAGCCGCATTTAATTTAATTTTTTTAAATGGCACACCCCTCTGTATATTTTTACATACTTGGATTTTTTCTTTTCTGAAACTGTATAAACAAGTTTAGTCTTTAAAGTTTGCATCAGCAGTTCTGGAGTTAATAATTTTTTTCTGTTAAAATGAGAGCTTACAGACATTTATTCAAAAATCACAGGACACTTGATTTTTGGGATATGAAATTGAAATTCCGCTTATGCTTAAAAAACTTTCTGAAGTATCATTTAGTGAGGAGAACGCCTGTATGCATTGTGGGGTTACTTTGCTGTAACATGTATACTTTTAGAAATTTTGAAGCGCCATAACTTTATTTTTTCAAATGGCACCCCCCATATTTGATTGCTTAGTTGTCTTCAGTGTCTCATTTTATATTTCTTGCACCCTACATGTTCTCTTCCAAAAATACAGTTTAGGATATAATTTGGATTTCTTTAAAAATGCACACATCTCATCGATACCTACCCAGTGTGCCATGGAAACCAAGCGGTTTTGGTCGAAATACGTCATAATCACACTCGTTTTACGTCACGGTTTTAATTTGTTGGGAAAGTTAAATTAACGAAAGATGTATGGTGCGAAACTGAGATATACCCACACGGGGGCACGCAAATGTTCAAGACTTGGGAAGAGTGCAATCCATGGTTTTATAATATCCACAAGTATGGAAGTATACACAAGTAGGCACCCTTAATGTACAATAAGAAACTTAGTGTCACTCGTATCTATACAGGGTGTTTCATTAATAATTGGATATATTTTAACTGTAGAATCCTGGGCTCAAAATATTAATATTTAACCCAAATCGCCTAGATAAAATGTGGCTCCTTACTAAGATATAGGGTGTTTTATTTAAAAATTTAAAAATGATTTTGTTCCATTACTTTAAAACTATTTGACGTATCCGTATCATATTTGGCAGGAAGTGTAGACACTGTAAACCATGCTAAATTATGTTAAATAAACGTTTGTGGTTACTACCAGAGGCGTACGACAGGGGCAAGTGGTTGGTTGACCCCTCCCAAATTCTACGCCACTGGCGGAATGGCTATTTTAGCACAATTTTTCGATTTTCCAATACTTTTTATGTAAATAACATACTCTTCCTTCGTAACGATAAAGTCATTATTTTTCGAGATATTTAATGTTAAACATAAAGCTGAACAGTTAGTTTGATTTTAATGGGTATTAATTATGTCGGTGCTTTTTGTCATAAGATTGCATTTATTACGCAAATGAAACTTTAATCCGTATTAACAAAAAAACATAATGTTATTTAATGAAATTTATTGAAACGAATACATAGATGCATTCAACATCAAAACAAATTGTGGTTCTGAAAAGAACCATTTTGTTATACCTAATCTAAATAAAAGAACAATTTTAATAACACGAAAATATCAAAAACCTTTTATAATAAATGATCAATGTGACTCCCGTTTACCTCAATGAGTTTATCAATTCTTTTCCTAAACGATCTTCTAACTTTAAAAAATTTGTTTGGCTGATTGGCAATAAAATTAGCGGAATTTACTATTTGCTGCCATAGTTGTTGACGATTATTTATTTCTTGTGAGTATACCAGCGATTTTTTGTTAATACAGATTAAAGTTTCATTTGCAATCTTCTGACAAAAACACTCACATAATTAATACACATTAAAATCAAAATAACTGTTCAGCTTTATGTTTAACTTTAAATATCTCGAAAAATAATGACTTTATCATTACGAAGGAAGAGTATGTTATTTATGTAGAAAGTATTAGAGAATCGAAAAAGTGTGCTAAAATGGCAATTCCGCCAGTGGCGTAGAATTTGGGAAGGGTCAACCAATCACTTGCCCCTGTCGTACGCCTCTGGTAGTAGCCAGAAACGTTTATTTAACATAATTTAGTATGGTTTACAGTGTCTACACTTCCTGCCAAACATGATACAGATACGTCAAATAGTTTTAGAGTAATGAAGAAAAATTATTTTTAATTTTTTATAATAAAACACCCTATATCTCAGTAAGGGGCCACATTTTATCTAAGTAATTCGGGTGAAATATTAATATTTTAAGCCCAGGATTCTACAGTTAAAATATTTCCAATTATTAATGAAACACCCTGTATATACAGGGTGAGTTTTTTTTCATTATCACTATAGGGATCTCGGAAACCGAGAAAGATAGAAGGTTGGTTAAATGGAGAAAGAATTGCAGTTTTATGAGCTTATTCGAGATGTGCTTTTGTTTTTTTGAAAAAATCCAAGGCCTACTAGATACAAGCAAAATATTAAAATTACTTAATTTCTTAAAGTCGGTCTAGCGCCGTTATTATTGAAAATAGAAAAAAATAATAAGAATAAAAGTTTTAGCTATTTTTACGGTGTTTATCTTACACTTATAAGTTTTCTTCTAGCTTTCATAGTTTTTGAGTTATAACATTAAGTTACATTTTTTTAAATAGCAATCATAGTTGGCTTAGACATTTCTAAAAAGACCGACTTTAAGAAATTAAGTTATTTTAATCTTTTGCTTGTATCTAGCAGGCCTTGGATTTTTTCAAAGAAACAAAAGCACATCTCGAATAAGCTCATAAAACTGCAATTCTTTCTCTATTTAACCAACTTTCTATCTTTCACGGTTTCTGAGATCCCTATAGTGATAATGAAAAAAACTCACCCTGTATAAAACTGAAAGTCCTGACTTACTCACTCACTCATTAACGCCCAGCCCAAACCCTTGGACGAATAAGGAAGGATATTTCGAAATTCAACCCCTAAAGGGGTAAAATGGGGGTTCCAATTTTGTATGGAGAATAGTAATTTATTATACAAGACGATAAAGTTAAATTTTATCCACGAGTGAATCGTTTAACGTCGAGACGAAGTCGAGACGTTAATGATTCAAGAGTGGATAAAAATAACTTTATCGTCGTGTATAATACAATATTTTTTTCTATAGCAAGAACTTTAACAATTTCAAAAGAAATAATGACATTTCAAAATGTCAGTAGCTAGATTGGGTTGCTACGATAATACGAAGCTGTCATATTTAATTTAAACAAAAGTTGGAAAATTAAATTACTTTATCTATCCTTGATGTTAAAGTGCTACTTTATCTACCCTTGCTGTTAAAGTAAAACTTGACCTTTTGTTTTGAGTTGATAAAAGCACACTTTAACATGTGATATAGAAAAAATAATATTAAATAGACATTTCGACTTGAAACTTCGTAGGGGTACTCCTAAAAACAAATAAGCAAACACGAATTTCGTGTGTTTCCGAAAATCAACCCCTTAGGGGGTGAAATGGGGTAAATAAGCCTAAAATATGATATGGGTGTCGTTATTGAGGTTTTTTGGAACGTTGATTGCGAAAATGGCATTTATTTTTAAGTCCAAGACGGTGGACATGACATAAGGGAAGGGAGGGACGTGACGAAACAGGACGGGACGGGAGTGAACGACGGGACTGGACGGGAAGGGACGGGAAGGGACGGGAAGGAACGGGAAGGGACGGGAAGGGACGGAAAGGGAACGGAAGGGGTGAGATAGAAGGGTACGGTACGAGACGGGACGGGACGGGAAGGGACGGGATAGGACAGGACTAGACGGGACGGGACTGGACGGGAAGGGAAGGGAGGGAACGGGACGGAACGGGACAGGAAGGGACGAGACGGAACGGGACGAGACGGAAAGGGAAGGGAAAGGAAGGGATGAGATGGAAGGGGAGGGGACGGGGCGGGACGGGACGGAACGGGATGGGACGGTACGGAGACGGAAACGGGGACGGGGATAGGATGATATGGGATGACAGAAAATAATTTGTCATTATTTAATACACAAATAACGAATCTCGCGCGAACGAAGTCGCGGGTAACAGCTAGTCTTCTATATACATAAAACTGAAAGTCCTGACTCACTCACTCACTCATCAACGCCCAGCCCAAACCCTTGGACCTAGAAAGCTGAAATTTTGCACAGAGGTTCCCTTTATGATGAATACAACGAATAAGGAAGGATATTTCGAAATTCAACCTTTAAAGGGGTAAAATGGGGGTTCCAATTTTGTATGGAGAAATAATATTAAATAGACATTTCGACTTGAAACTTAGTAGGAGTACTCCTAAAAACAAATAAGCAAACACGAATTTCGTGAGTTTCCGAAAATCAACCCCTTAGGGGGTGAAATGAGGTAAACAAGCCTAAAATATGATATGGGTGTCGTTTTTGAGGTTTTTTGGGACGTTGATTGCTTAAATGGCATTTATTTTAAGTCCAAGGCGGTGGACATGACATAAGGGAAGGGACGGACGTGACGAAACGGGACGGGAGTGAACGACGAGACTGGACGGGACGGGGGGGACTGGACGGGAAGGGACGGAAAGGGAAAGGAAGGGGTGGGATAGAAGGATACGGTACGAGACGGGACGGGACGGGAAGGGACGGAATGGGACAGGACTGGACGCGACGGGACGGGACTGGAAGGAAAGGAAAGGAAGGGGACGGGACGGAACGGGACAGGAATGGACGAGACGGGACGGAGCGAGACGGAACGGGACGAGACGAAAAGGGAAGGGAAAGGAAGAGATGAGATGGAAGGGGAGGGGACGGGGCGGGACGGGACGGAACGGGATGGGACGGTACGGAGACGGGGACGGGGATAGGATGATATGGGATGGGATGGGATGACAGAAAATAATTTGTCATTATTTAATACACAAATAACGAACCTCGCGCGAACGAAGTCGTGGGTAACAGCTAGTCTTCTATATAACGGGTGTTCATAAACAGTCGTCATCCCAGTAGGTTTTGACTTCAGAAACGTATGTCTATTAAAATTGAGAAAAATGCGCTATGACAGTACTCAATGACGTTTCATTGTGTTGCACGAATTAATCAAAGACATAACATTTTGTTTTTCAAAGCAACTGGGATGACGACTGTTTATGAACACCCGTTATATAAAACTGAAAGTCCTGACTCACTCACTCATCAACGCCCAGCCCAAACCCTTGGACCTAGAAAGCTGAAATTTTGCACAGAGGTTCCCTTTATGATGAATACAAGAAATAAGAAAAAATATTTCGAAATTCAACCCTTAAAGGGGTAAAATGTGGGATCCAATTTTGTATGGAGAAATAATATTAAATAGACATTTTGACTTGAAACTCCTAAAAACAAATAAGAAAACACGTATTTTGCGATTTTCCGAAAATCAACCCCTTAGGGAGTGAAATGGGGTAAATAAGCCTAAAATACGATATGGGTGTCGTTATTGAGGTTTTTTTGGACGTTCATTGCGAAAATGGCATTTATTTTTAAGTCTAAGACGGACATGACATAAGGGAAGGAACGGGACGGAACAGGACGGGACTGGACGGGACTGGACGGGACGGACTGGACGGGACTGGACGGGACGGGAAGGGACGAGACGGGACGGGGCGGCTCGAAACGAGACGAGACGGAAAGGGAAGGGAATGGATGGGATGGAAAGGGAGGGGACTGGACGGAACGGGACGGGGCGGGGCAGGTTGAAACGGGACGGGAGGGAAAGGGAAGGGAAGGGATAGAAGGGGAGGGTACGGGACGGGAAGGGAAGGGACTGGACGGAACGGGACGGAACGGGAAGGGACGGGACGGGACGGAGCGGGACGGAACGGGACGAGACGGAAAGGGAAGGGAAGGGTTGGAATGGAAGGGGAAGGGACTGGACTGGACGGGATGGTACGGGAAGAGACAGGATTGAACGAGACGGGACTGGACGGGACGGGACGGGACGGAACTGCACGCGACGGGACTAGACGGAACGGGAAGGGTCTAGACGGGACGGAGCGGTACGAAACGGGACTAGTCGAAAAGGGAAGGAAGGGGTTGGGATGGAAGGGGAGGGGACTGGACGGGACGGGACGGAAAGGGATGGGATGGAAGGGGAGGGGACGGGACGGGAAGGGAAGGAACGGGGCGGGACGGGACGGGAAGGAACGAGGCGGGACGGGGCGGGACGGAACGAGACGAGACGAAAAGGGAAGGGAAGGGTTGGGATGGAAGGGGAGGGGACTGGACTGGGCGGGACGGGATGGGACGAAAAAAGACGGTATTGGACGGGACGGGACTGGACGGGACGGGACTGGACGGGAAAGGAAGGGACGAGACGGGAAGGGACGAGACGGGACGGGGCGAGACGGGACGGGATGGGACGGTACGGAGACGGGGACGGGGATAGGATGGGATGGGATGGGATGACAGAAATTAATTAGTCATTATTTAAAACACAAATAACGAACCTCGCGCGAACGAAGTTGCTGGTAACAGCTAGTTTACTAAATAAGGAATAAACGAATATATAACCTAAGAGGACCTTCATGTTGAACATGTTTTGTAATTCCAAGTGCTATTTGTTATAAATAAATACATAATTCAAAATGATTGTACATTTTGGGTACTTGTGTATACTTGCGAATATTATAAAAACTTTGCGTATCTCCTATAGGTATATTTATCAGTTTCTCCCAATACGTCTTACGTTAATTTAATTTTCCCGACAAATTAAAAACGCGACGTAAAACGAATGCGATTGTAACGTATGTAAAGCAACAATCATTAACAATGCTTTGGCTTCATGGCACACTGGGTAGGTATGGATGAGATATGTGTACATTAAAAAATTCGAATTATATCCTAAACTATCAATTTCTGATATAGGACATGTGGGGTGTAAAATATGTAATATGTACATTGAAGACGAGTAAGCAATCAAATATGGGAGGTGCCATTTGAAAATATTAAGTTATGGCACTCCAAAATGTCTAAACGTTAACGTGTCACAAAAAAGTAACCCCACAATGCATATAGTCGTTCTCGTCGTTAAATGATAATCCAAAAAGTGCATTGAATAAGTATCTGTAAAGCGCACGCTTTTACAGAGAAAAATGAATAACCCCAGAACGCCTATAACAAATTTCAAAAACTAAACTTATTTGTAAAGCTTAAGAAAAGAAACATCCAAATATGTAAAAATATACAGGAAGTACTATTTAAAAAAAAAGTTAAATGCGGCTCTGCTAAAATGGTGCACCTTGTATAGGGCAATATAATTTTACAGACTGCACTCTGACTTTTTGTATACAAAGGGACTTGTTTCATTGCAATATCTTTAACAGCATAGGCGCAATCGAGTTTTTCCGTACTAATGACACTTTATATCATAATATGCAGTGACCACCAAAACGTCGATATCGAATGGGAACAAAATTTCATTCATTTATCTACGACCACTACTAAAAGTAGGCCTTTTACCGCTAGCTCGTTTCACTAAAAGTGACGTTTTATAGTTTAGCGTGGTTAAAGAAATCAGCTGTTTTCTTTTAGCCCATGTGCTAAAAGTGAAGTGAGGTTATAAAACTACAATTTAGAACTGGAAGTGAAGGTATAAAGTTATTCCAGTTACTTCTTGCGTTACAGGTAAAGTGTTTTTGAAATAATTAAAGCGTTATGTAATGAATACAATCAGATGTGGAGTATTAATAATTACATTTCGTAACTAATCTTGACAGTGCTGGCTTCGCAAACATTCGCCCGCGCAGCATGGGCTACTGTTTATTATGACATAAATTAAAAGTGTCGTAGATGCAAACCTTTGTTAAATCGATATTTATGGATTAATAACAGTAAAATTAAGGTCGTAGATAAAATATTATATGCAGCGCTTGCTAAAAGTCGTTTATGCACGAAACATGGTATGAAACTCAGCCTTCGGCTTCGTTTCATAATTTTCATGTCTCGTGCATAAACGTCGATTTTTAGCACTTGTTGCGTAAATAGCTATTACGGCAATAATTTGTGCCTATATGAAAACTTATTTAGGCCCTATCAGATATACTGATACAGATATACTTAGTTAGAAAATGATGTTTTTCGATGTGAAAATCCAAAAAGTGCTATTTTTCGGAAATTAAGTAAGATTTCAATGAGATTTTTCAGCGAACTGAACAATCTCAAGGCCAGAAAACAAGTTTTTTTCATTAACTTTCTCAAAAATTTAATTTTTCATTTTTTTAAATATATCACAAAACAAGACAGACATACGGACGGAATTGATAAAACGTGTTTTTCATCTAGGGACCCTGGAACGTGAAGATCGGTAGTATAGTTTATTGCTAACAGATCAATTACAAGAGTCAGATGGACATTGTCAGATAAAAATAATACCTTAATTTAGTACAAGACTAATGTAGTCATAGAAACATTTTTCAATGAAAATGGATTTAAGTGTATCTTTAAATTTATTAATTTTGTATGATTTAATATGTATCGGTACCTAGGCAATTGTAGATTTTAACATAATTGTAAATGGGGGACTTTTTAAACTTAGCAGTCCGATGCCTAGGTATGGCTAACAGGTTACCATGTCTGGTGGAATATTGACGAGTATTGTTACTAGTTGTAAAAAAATAGTGAATATGTTGAAGCGCAAATACTGCTAGTTTGAAAATCATTATAGATGGAAATGTTAGGAAGTTATTCTTCAATAAGAAGGACTTGCTCGACTGCTGATCTTGGAAGGCAATCAATCACGATTACAATACTTCCTTCGTTTTTAGACGAGGCAACTAAAAACAGAAAGAGACAAAAAATCTGTAGATGAAATTGGTTTATCGTAATTTATAAAAATGTTAATGATACCGGATGAGGCATAACATTGCGACAACAAAAATAATAATCATTAGGGGACACAACGCCCCCTTTGCATCAATTTTCAAACCATTAAGAGGATGTATAATCCAACAATATATACCGGCATATGCCAAATGTGAGCATTCTACGTCAAGGCGTTCTTGATTAATGAAATTAAATGTTTTTTCTTGGGCTTTAAGTTGTAATTTTGTACTAAGGTATTTTTGGGAAAATCTTCTTATTTTTAATCAAGGGTTTCCGCATATGATGGTACTTTATTTAAATATACCATATATAGCCTAGATTAGATTAGATTAGATTAGATTTCACGACTGCCTTTTGCTGGCATGCGCACGTCAGCCCTTTGGGCTTTTTGTACTGTCGGGAGTTTTCAAGTTAGCAGGCCGACATCCGTATCTTTTACTAGACTTGCAATGTCCCCTACTAGCTTGCGGTTGTCAATAGAGTTAAGGCTCCAATCGAGTTGGTGTCTTTTACGCTCTAATGCTGGGCATTCAAAGAGGATATGATAGGCTGTTTCATCATCCTCTTGGCATAGTCTGCAAACAGGTTCATCTCTATAGATATTGATTCTGTGCATAAATTCTCTGAATGCTCCAGTGTCTGTTAGTAGACTGACTACTTGCTTGATTCGAGTTCTGTTCAGTCTCAACAGGGTTTTGGTGGTTTGTGGATTCGGAGTTTTTAGCAATCTTTTGCAGTGTGTTGCTTGATTGTAGTTTCTCCACCTTAGTTGGTGTGCGGTATTGACCCACTCATTAATGGCTGAGCGGGCTTTGTTTTTCTGAATGCTTAGACCAGGTTCTGGACCGGTCATTGCATTACGGGCTGCTTCTTTTGCGAGCTTGTCCGCCTTTTCGTTTCCTTCAATACCTTGGTGACCTGGGATCCAGCATAATTTTACTGTATTTCCCTGGCTTAAGGTTTGAAGTTTAGATTTGCATTCCTTGACCAGTCTCGATGAAGTACTGAAAGCGTTTAGCGCTTTCAGTGCTGCCTGACTGTCTGAGAGAATGTGTATGTCTCGATTGAGCAGCTTCTTTTCTATGCTGATGTTTGCGCATACGTTAATAGCTTGTACTTCAGCCTGAAAGATGTTACAAAACTTTTCTAGACTGACTTTTTCGTTGGTTCTAGGATTGGTACTGTACACACCGGAGCCTGTACCCTCTTCAAACTTAGATCCATCAGTGTAAAAAATGATGTTCTTATTTGTTGGTCCGGATTCCAACTTGTGTGTACAGTAAAATTCTTTTCAAAGTCATAGGCTTTGATTATAAGATCAGAACCCATTTCTAATATTGGGTTGTTGATGTGTGACATGATTTTGCCATGTCCTAGATTATTAGCTGTGGTCATCCAGTGACCAGTACTTTGTAATCTGTAGGCTGCCATTCTGGCTTCACCTTCCAAGAAGATGTGCAGAGGTGGCAGATTTAAAATAGCATTCAGTGCTTGTCCTGAGGTGCCTTTAAAGGCTCCAGTGATGCACCGATTAGCTAGATATTGTATTCTGCTGATTTTGTGGATCGCAGTTGCTTGTTTTATTTTGGGCCACCAGGCGATTATTCCATATGAAATTATTGGTCAAACCAATGTTTTTGTACAGCCAGAGGGTCAGTTCCGGTTTGAGCCCCCACGTACTACCTATGGCTCTTTTCCCAATTACTAATGTTTGTATGCACCTGGTGATTCTTTTGTCTAAGTGGGAGTTCCAAGTTAGTTTGGAATCGATGGTTAAACCTAAGTACTTAACCTCGTTCTCCCAGTTGACATTTGTCTCAAACAGTTTTATGTTGATTCTGTTCGTGATGTTCTTTCTACGAGTGAAAGCAACGAGAGTGGCTTTGCTGGGATTAATTCTAAGATTATTCTCTAGACACCACTCTTCGGTTATCTTTAGTGCTGATTTCATTACATTGTCTACGGTTCTTTGGTATTTACCTTGAATCAGTATGACAATGTCATCAGCGTATCCTTGAGTGTAGTAGCCTTTGTTATTGAGTTGGATCAGCAGTTCATCAACTGTGAGGAACCACAGAAGTGGAGAAAGAACTCCTCCCTGTGGACATCCCCTTGTCGCCTGCACTGTCTTTTCCTTGTCAAATAACTTGACTTTTACAACTCTAGTGTTGAGCATTGCCATAGTCCATCTTGTCGTGGTGTTATCGATCTGATGATTTGTCATTGCTCTTTCAATAGAGTGGTAGGAGGTGTTGTCGAAGGCACCTTCTATGTCTAGAAATGCTCCGACTGCGTACTCCTTGTACTCCAAGGTTCTCTCAATTTTCCCCACTAGTTGGTGTAGGGCGGTTTCACATGACTTCCCTGTTTGGTAAGCATGTTGATATTTGTGAATCGGGAGTGAAGTTAGGGCTTCCTCCCTCCAGTACCTGTCTACTAATCTTTCCAACGTTTTAAGGAGGAATGACGTTAGGCTGATAGGTCTGTAAGATTTAGCTTCTGCATAGCTGCTCTTACCAGGCTTAGGAATAAACACTACTTTAGTCACTCTCCAGGCTTGGGGAATGTAGCCTAAGGCAAGACTTGCTTGGAACATGTCTTTGAGTGGGTTCAGCAGTATATCTATCCCTTTCTGCAGCATTACGGGTTGTATGCCGTCGTTTCCAGCAGATTTGAAAGGGCTGAAGAGGCTAGTTGCCCATCTAATCCTTTCTTTGCTGACTATTCTCTTAGCTGTTTCCGAGTCTTCCCTCCTAGGGGTGTGATTGGGTTCAGCCAGAGTAGGTTGTTCCACTGCTCCGAGTAGGTGAGTTTTTATCAAAAGAGATAAAGTCTCCTCTTCCGTTGTAGTGTATTCTCCGCTTTCTTTTTTAAGAGTGCCTACTGGGTTCATGGCTTGCTTTGAGATGATTTTGTGGAGTCTAGCTGTGGATCGCGTGGTCTCCACCTCCTGGCAAAACTTTTTCCAGGCTGCTATCTTAGCTGCCTTGATCATTTTTCCATAGTCTGTGAGAGCCTTGTGATAGTTCTCCCAGTTATTTGTGGCTTTAGACCTGTTAAACAGACGTCTGACTTCTTGTCTGGTCTTTTCTAGGTCTTTATTCCACCAATTTGTGTGTTTTTTTGCTCTTTGCTGACTCGGGTCTATTAGAGGACAGCTACTCTGAAAGGAGTCAATCATGGCCTCTTTTAAAGGGTCAGCATTTGAGTCTAGAACTACTTTATTGGGAGATCTGAACTGTAGGTGTTCTATCTTCTCTTGTAGTTTTTGTTTATATAGGTCCCAGTCCGTCTTTCTTGGGCTGTAGTAAACTCTTTGGCTTACTTCCCGTTGAGACAGTTCAAAGGTTATATAATTGTGGTCAGAGAGTGATGGTTCGTCTGAAACTTGCCATTTATTCACTGATTGACTAATTCTCATAGTGGTTATGGTAATATCTATAACTTCATGTCTATTAGAGTTATAAAAGGTTGGAGTGTTACCTTTATTGACTACTACTAGATTGTTGAGTAAGATAAATTCTAAAAGTGACTCACCTCTTATGTTGCAGTTGGTGCTGCCCCAAATGGTGTGGTGAGAGTTTGCGTCGCAGCCTAGGATGAGGTCTAGATCGTCTTGGGAGGCAGATGATACTAGGTTCTCTAGTTCCTCGCTAGGCGGTGGGTCCCTGGAATCGGATGGAAGGTAGGCGGAGCTTATAATGGCTTGGTCACAACCTTCATCGTTATTCCATTTTATTTTAATTGTGGTTATGTCTCTAGAACAGAATTCCATTAGTGGTAAACAGTCTAGATTATTTCTTATAAGTATACATGTTCTAGGACTTGCATGATTATAAATAAGCTTACCTTTAGCACCCCCTAATCCACAGACTTGTCCCTTAACTATCCATGGTTCTTGGATCAGTGCTAAATCGATGTCATCTGCTAGCAGCTTTCTGCTTATATTTGCAGTGGCTGCTTTGCAGTGGTGGAGGTTAATTTGTACTACTTTCAGGTTCTTCTTTCCTATCCTTGGAGCGGATAAGGAAAGTGACCTTGTTGAGGCCTAGCGCAACACAGTTGATGGATGTTAGTGCTTGTTTTGCCCTGTCATCTATCATTGCTGCGAACGTTCTACCGCCATCTTCTAGTGGAGTGACGTTGAGTATTCTCCAGGTATCGGTTTGGAGATCTGCCTTCCGTTTGTTCTGTTTTCCGATCAAACGGAGAATAACCTCGGGTTTCTGTTTGTCGTACCACTTGGGGACGTTGAACACTACCCGGACGGAGTTAATAACTTTTGCCCGCTCTTTTACCTCCAGCTTGGAATTGGTACACGGGTGCAGCTTAGGTACTTGCTCACTTAACCAGTGTTTTGTGAGTTCGTCCTTGCACGCAACCACGTATGTACCAGCTTCGAGATAGTGGCTGGTAAAGAGAGGTGTGTTCTCTTCTTCTTCCATCTGGAAGATGAGATTTATCAGACTGTCTCTGACTAGGTCACCTTGTTCCTTTGTCAGTTTGACGTCTGGATATGCAGCAGGGTAGATGGCTATCTTCACCGTAGTGGCTGCCTCAGCAAAATCAAGCTTGCTGGTGCCTGCCTTTGGTGAGGTCGGCTTGTCTACTTTCTGCCTGGGCCTCTTTCTGGCGTTTGCCGGGGAGGGAGTGGCTTCGTCAGAGCGTTGCCTCCTTTGTCCCTGGTTGGTTGCAGGTTTTTCAGATTTCGAAGCTGGGTCTGCTGCCCTTTTCTTCTCCATCTTCTGCTTTCTTTTAAAGTTTGGGTCGTACTTAATGCCCTTGGCTTCGCAGGCTCGCTTGGCGCGTTCTCTGCGTTCCTTGGCTGTAAGTTGGACCTTTTTGAGGGACACTTTGGGAAAATCTTCTTATTTTTAATCAAGGGTTTCCGCATATGATGGTACTTTATTTAAATATACCATGTATAGTCTAGAAAAAGTAAATAAACAATACGTGTAGTAATGAAATTTATTTAATAATTTTATGGAGTTTTATGACAACAAAATTGTTTAACTAGTTTTGGTTAATATGTATAGTGTATTTTTGTAAGGTTTTGAAATAGTAGTTTGTATACCAAGGCACTGAAGATTAGCTTTTTATCACGAATGTGGATTTAGTTGCCGAGGCCCGTAGGGCCAAGGCAAATAAACCACATGAGAGATAAAAAGGAACTCCAGTGCCGAGGAGTACATTATGTTTTATTTTAAATAAAAAAATCACGAAGTTACAACATTTTAACCAACATTTGTAGGTTATGTTAACGTCGGTTGACGTTTATCTGTCGCCTTGTCACCTACAAAAAAGTCGTAAAACAATGGATTACTTTAATGCCGATTTCTCGTATTTTAATGACGATTTCGAGGTACTTTAATGCCGATTTCAAATAAACATGTTTTAGTGTATAAATGAACGATATTTTTTTGTCTTGTGCCCCCATATAAGCTTATTACGCCTGTTTGATCAAATCTCTAAGCACTCATGGTTTTGTTGCTTCTTTAATTAGCGGTGTATTTTATTGTTCTAAAATGTTGCTAAAATCTATTTTCTTTATGGAAAGTATTTAAACGGTTTGTAATAATTTTGATCTTTCTAGTCTTATATAAGTACTTATATTAAATATTAGGTAAACGTCTGTATCCCAAAATTGATTAAAAAGATTTGTTATATCTTGCACGTTTTTGTTGGTGTTCTTATTGGTATTTTACTCACGCCGTTAAAAAGTATAGTTATACAATGCATGCTGTTTCTTTGAGTATTTAGCCACCCTCAAAAATTAAAGATATTAAATTACTCAGCTCCAGTAAAAGGGCTAGGTTGTAATTGCTATTTATAATTTTTACAGATTTGCTCGCAGAAACATTAGTAAGTATTTTAATATTTTAAATTATCTAATGTGATGGAATGGCCAAATAAACAGCATGAATAGTAGAACGCCACAAAAAAGTTTTAGAAATTGCTTATGCAATGTTGCAAAAGTACAAATGGCTTCGACCTCGACCATTTTTACAAATTTACAATTTTTGTTGTAACCTTTCAATCAAATGTGAGTAACCCAGAATTATATGGAAGGTCTGGTGAAGATAGATAACTTTTGTGAAGACAGCAACCGTTTTGACGTTAAGAAAAGTCAGAAAATAAAGTATCAAGTGAAGTATGTCAAGCCGGATGGATGAAACATGACGACTCGAGAACGATATATCCTACACGGGTGGATAAGATCGGCTACTTTTATCTCTGTATGTGTGTGTGTCGATTTGTACACGGTCACCAGTAGTAGATAATCTCGCCAGGATGGTGCAGTGGCACAACCGCTGAACTGCCGTGCCTGACATGGCGAGTTCGAGTCTTAGTCTCGGAGATACTTTTTTAAAATATGCTGATAAATATGTTTATTTCTTATCACCCTTAAATCTAAAATGTCACATAATAGGCACCCTCTTTCATAACCGTGATCTCCGCAAACGGTCACGTAAGTCGTAGACTCGATTTCAAACCGCCCTATCACATTGAACGCACCGCACCGTTTAACAGATTATGAAGACTACATTTATCTTAAGGAGTGGGAGTCCCAAAAAGCACGTTGCAAAAACCGCTACTTGCCAGCGGTATGCTGACGTATTGATAAGGGGCTTGCTTCATTGTGTTTTTAAAATATTTTGGTCTTCCATGCTGATTTTCTAATTTTCGTATGAGCATAAAAAAGGTTCACTTTTGGTCGTTTTCTACTTCATATTTTATGGTTTTTGTTGTTTTTGTTTCCATTATATTCATTGATTGTACTTTATATCGACCAGTTAAAGAATATTTAGAATATTTTAGGTTTGCATCATCTCATCTCATTATATCTGGCTACGAACTTCTTTACTGATTTTCTTAAGTTTTCATTTTTTTACGAGCGACTTCTATACAGATTTCCATTTAGTTTGATTTTGCTTCGTGTTAGCTGTTTCATGTCTTATATTTTTACTTCCCTCGTCTAAAGCATAAAGAAAGTATTGTATTACTGAAAAAAAACACTTCGTGAAATTTCCAGGTCCTCAGATCTTCACGCTTCGGGTTCCTAGATGACGCAAAAATGTTTTCTCAATTCCGTATGTCTGCCTGTTTTTGGTTGTCTGTCTGTCCGTCTGTTGGCGGTATAGCTCAAAAACTACTTGTTCAAGGAAGATGGCATTTTGCATGCCGATTAGATGTCTACCTAGTACGAAACAGAGTATACTTCCTGTCAAATATATGCAGCGTCAGCACCTTAAAAAAATAAAATGGTGTCTGTTTTTGCTTTAACGCAGGAACTGGTGAAAGTAATAATTTGCACATAGTTTAGGTTTCTACTCTTAATGAAAATGGAACCCAACAGGTTACAGGGTAAATATCATAAAATGGATAGAAGTATGCTGTCATCACGCGTTCCTTATATAGAGCCATAAGCGACCCAACCCCTGTCCCAGGATGGTCTAGCGGTGAAAGCCGCGTAGTAAACGAATTGCGCCGTCTGAATGTGTGGGAACGAGCCTGGGAACCCGAGTTCGAATGCCAGCGATTGCAATTGTCTTTATTTGCAAATTGGTGTAATTCGCGCTAGGGACATTCTGTGTAAATCCCATTACAGATTTATTGTCTCTGTTTCTTCTATTATTATTATTATTATTTTGCTTTCATAATACTCTATTACACAATTTATTGTTTTATGAATTAGTAATTTTTCTCGTTTACCTTCCATATTTTTGCGTTTAATAGTTATGTTTGGTTCTACATTGCGAAATGCTACTTTTACATTTGAGAATGAGTATTTTTTGCGAGCATCGCGAGCAACAAAACATTCGAGAATGCACAAAAAATTCGCAATCGAATATAAAAAAACGTTTTTTCGAAAACTGTACAGCTCCACATTAGAGGAAACTCAAACAAAATTTTGTCTAAATTGTGACCTCTTCTTTAACCAGAAATTGCTGAACGTAAAATTCTTTTTTGTTCTAGATTGTAAAAGACTTTTACATCCAGTGAACAAAAAGCAGTCACTTTGATCACCGATTTAGGTCATAAAAGACTTTTATCTACGACAATGTGTAAAATTGACTTTTAGTTCGCAGTTTTAAGTTTGTAAAACGACTGTTTAATAACATTTTTTCATTAGTTCACGTTGTCAGTAGCAAAGTGTTTAAAAGATTTCATTAGGCACGTCGTCAGTAGGTACGTGTTTTAAAATTGTTAACCACGCAAAATTACTACCGTTTGCGAGTAATCCTAATTTACATTTATTTTTGTATATTTACCGTGTTTTCTAGATTCTATCGTAGATACAATATTGTAGGTAGTGATGGGCCTATGCGGAATAAATAATCGGAAAGTTTCCGATTGTTAAAAAAATCGGAAGGTTCCGATTATTTCGGAACGTTTCGGAACTTTTCGGAATTCGATTATTTTACTGTTCGGTGCACAAAATTCCGAACTTTCAGAATTCGATTATTTTACTATTCGGAACACAAAATGAGAAAACGAAATGCCAATTTGAACTGCGCGGAATACGGAATGTTGTGTTGACTCACTTGACTGCTATATGCTGGCACTAATGGCAGTGGTATTTAGTAGATTAATTATTATATAGTACACCTTACAGACTTCAAATTCATGTATTCTTTTATACTATCCATTATGTACTTTATATGCCATTAAACTTTAAAATATCACTACCATTTTCCGAAAGTCTAATAAAGTAACTACTGTAATAATTTGAAAAAATATTTTATTCCCTCACATCCCACTGTGCGACTCAAACTCATAAATTGTTTTATTGGCCGTCTTGTAAACCCAAACAATAGATGCCAACGCAGATAAGGGCTTACGGAGCAACGGCAAGTTCTCGCATCGCAAATTTGGACGCACTTCATCTTCCTTCCGCTTGTTGTTGTTTCGCTCGTTTTCCCTTGCTTGCATTTACGGAATGTAAAATAATCGGATGATATTCCGATTTTATAAACATTCCGAAATGGAACATTCCGATTATTGAAATCATCCGATTATGCCCATCACTAATTGTAGGATACACATGCGTAAAGCATCTTTAGTCACTCGCGGGGCTTAAAACGCTCGCTTACTCGCGTTTTAACTCTACCCCATTCGTGACTAAAGACTAGCTTTACGCATTTGTATCGTAAATGACTATTACATCCAGTGAACAAAAAACACTTTTACAACCGATTTAGGTAATGTAAATGTCAACATTTTTTATCAGTTTTCGAAAAATTAATTTTTTATTTCGAAATTTAAGGGTTTACCTTTGAAATGTAGACGATAAGAAAGTTTCAAACTTTGACTTAGCTTTAAATGCAGTGGAAAGGGTTTGGATAATTAATTAGTGTGGATAAATCTGACTGAAACAGTAAGATGAAGATCAATTATTATTTGGAAATTTTACGCAATCGCAAACTGATCCACATATATAGAGACGAATGCCGTCTTTCTTGGATTTATGGTTTGTGGGTAATAACATTCAAGACGAAAGGGGATAGTTGGATTTCAAACAAAGCTGGGCAAATTACTATTAAAAAGTAATTGATTACTAATTACCAATTACCGCTCAATGAAGTAATTTAATTACCAGAGATTCAATTACTCAAATGAAATAGTAATTCAATTACCAATTACTTAGTAATTGTACAACATAAATTACTTTTTCAATTACTTTCAATAGAAATTGTCATATAGTTGTATTTAGTAGAACTTTCTTGCAAGATGCAACTGTCATTAGTGACATGTCGATTCGTAATCGTAATCTAAAAATGCTTAATTTTGATATTTTATAAACTATAGTACTCAACAGGGGCCCCGAAACGTGGAAACTGAAGAAATCTCCGAAGGTTCACTAAACATAAACACACAAAGTGGCCTTTGATTTCTAAAATTGCATGAGTGTACTTCCAAAATTCATCTTTTGCCTAGGAATGTACTTACAGAAAGTTACTAAAACAAATAGGTTAATAGTGTGACATTTAATTAGCATCTGTCATAACTACTTTTAAGGATGTTAAACAAATACTGTGTTGGCTACTATTGATGTAGCATTTATTAATAGGTATTTTTATTACATTTTATAAAAGTTCAGGCAAGAATTTCCAGAATAATATGTACTTTGACACTGCAATAATGACATTTATTAATTGTCATTTATAAATTCAAAGTAGCCTTTATGCAGGTGTGGAAACCTATACCTGTTGTTCGACTCCTCAGAGGAAATCATAAATTATTCTTTATTGCGCCGAAAATACCCTATTACGATTTCCTTTAGGTAACTTAATAGGACTTTATCTTACTTTCTGCGTTCTGGAAATTTAGCACCCAGTCGAGGTCAGTAATTCAGTAATTGAATTACTTACCACAAAGTAATTCAATTAACTGGAGTAATTTCAATGCTCACAAGTAATTAAAATACTTGTAAAGTAATTTAAATACTTTAGAGTAATTTAATTACTCAAATGTAATTGAGTAATTGAATGTAGTAATTAATTACTTTCAAAAAGTAATTATCAAGTACTTTTTAACAAAACTGGCCATTACTAATTACAATTACCGCATTTTGAAAAGTAATTCAATTCCAAGGCAAATATACAAAAAGGAATTTAATTAGTAATTTAATTACAAAGTAATTAATTACTGCTCAGCTCTGATTTCAAATAGTCAAAGTTTTGGCATGCGAATTTGTACTGAAACAGAAATACAACTACAACTATGCTGATGTTTTGTTCTTATTACTTCATTAGTTGTTAAGTTCTGTATTTAGCTTTATATTCGACGAAGGCAATTTCTTACTAGGGATTTATTTATAACTGACCCTTAAACAGTATTACTGATAACAGGATCTATTTGAGTCTCATTAGCGTAAAACAGTCATGCTTAATAAATTTAGTAGAAGAAAAAGTAGTAGGTGAGAACTGCCAGGTCTTGTATTATTCTAATTTTGTTCGTCGCAATTATATTTTTGTATCACTTAACGTTTGCCAATCATAGTTTTACTAGCAAATGGATCTTCCCTTCCATTGCGTTGCTCAATGGTAGAAGAAGCCTGTACGATTTGGTGCACTATTTTGAAAACATCGAATGGATAGTTGCTTCAAATAGACGTTAAATTCGTCTTCTATTTTATTAAAGTACATTTAGCCAATAAGCAAACTAACTGAGCATATATTGTTCCAGTAAAAATGTATAAAATCTAAGATGAACAAGAAGATTTATACTATCTATAATACAATACAATGAAGCAAGTAAAACCATCACAAATCCTTCCCAAGCTGTGGAGAAGTGTCGCCAAGTTTCTTTTTATAGACTTTTGTGGAGGCACTTAATAAACTATGGTAAGGTTCATAAATAAAATTATTTGCTATGATATAATTTACAGACAGCCTGCCCACCTCAAAAAGCAAATTATATATCAGCCGGCAATTAAACGCAATTAATAGTTCATGCTTAGTCTTTGGCTGAGTAGACAGATAATTAATCATCGCCTCTGGTGTGGGACGAGAGCATGGCTTAGAACACGTGTTATTTTTTTAACTTTTAATTACATTGAAGAATCAGTTAGCCGTTTTCGGATAACAAATCACTACATGCCGAAAACTATCTCAGATGTTCATTTTAACGGGTGGTGTTGAAAGCTGAGATTTATGCTTGGCTGACTTAAAGGCCTAATCCTTACCAAAATTCAAGTACTTTTAAAGTCATTCACCCATGCTGTTTCTGGCACGGCATGAGATTTGTGAAAAGGAAGGTGTTTGCGGCTAATTGTGCCCATTTTCGCGTGGGTGGCTTCAGCAGTTCAAATAAATTAAACCTTAAAAGGAAATGTGAAACAGTTTTTTAACTCTTTTATAAATTTGTTTTGACAACCTCTTCGCTTGAGGTGATTTATGAAGTACTTCTGTAAGTAGCGACATTACTGAAATTAGATACAATGTTAACATGGCTAACTTTATGTCCCACTGGAATAATATTTAACTTCGATTAATCTCTAAAACGCTATCTTCACTGCATTGAGAACTTTGTGGAAACTGCAATAAAATTGAATCAGAGGCTAATAGTGCTCAGTTAGAAAATTGGATTGTTATTTAAAAAACTGCAAAGGTCTTTACTTAGAACTTTCTTCGCAAGTGGCGTTGTGAAACTAAACAATTTTAAAAATCACAGGAAAATAGAGATAAAAATATCTCCACTCTCCCAGTAATACTGAAACAATGAAAGGAAACACTTGGTAATGCGTATTACATCGATTTTGAAATAAAAAACTATTACTGGCAGTGGGATTCGAACTTCAGCGCCTGCGAATGCAAATTCAATGTTCGACCATTTGTCGCACGCTGCCACTCGAGATCGTTCTGATCTCTGCGATGCAGCTCCATTAAACACAACGCACTTATTCATTGCCGCTTTTTGTTTTTTACCAGATTTATCTTGTATCTGTTAGTTCTCATTTTCATCAAGGGTAAAGCCTGAATTATGTGCAAATTATTACTTTTATCTATTTCTCAGTTAAAGCAAAAATAAACAATTTTATTTTTGAAAGTGTTCACCCTGTATATCTTATATCAAAAATATTATCCTTTTCGCCAGGGGTAAAAACGTGAGATACAAGCAAAATATTACTTTAATTGAAGTAATAGTTCTTGAGTTATAGCAAAAATAGGCAGAATTTTATTTCTTTCAGGTGCTCATTTAGTATATTTTACCTAAATTTTCTCAGTTTTATGCCAGGAAGACGTATAATCCGCATGTAAAATATCGTCTTACCTACAACAATTAGTTTTGGAGTTATACCGGCAACAGACGGACAGGCGGACGGAATTGAGAAAACCTGTTTTTCGGAATCTAGGGACGGACCCTAAAACGTGAACATCTGAAGAAAGGAAGGTGATTTTTTCGCGATAACAATACTTTCTTCGTCTTTTAGATGAGGGAAGTAAAAATCTAAAGGCCTTTACTTAGAAAATCTCTCGAAAGTGGAAGTTGTGATACTAAATATCTTGAAAAATCAAAGGCAACTAGGGGTTTTATGTTAACGTACCTAATAATACTAAAGCAATGAAAGGAAACGCTTATTAATGCAAATTACATCAGTTTGCAGATTGCAGAAGGGAGGTATTCGTACCCAGCACGATTTAAGTGCCTGCGGAAGGGACTTCAACGGGAAGCGTAGACCGGGTATCTCGCGCCCGTCGATCTCATCCTGCCACGGAGTGTACTTCGTGTCGCCGCCATACGACTGCATTATATTCAAAAAGCTTATTGTTGCCCATTGTAGTTTTTTTTTACATTTACTTTATATCTGTTAGGTTTGATACACAGATAAGCGGCAAAGTGTGCGATTTAGTTTTTTAAAATTTTGCACCTATAGTAAAGTCATTAAAGCACCCAAAAAGCTGCTTTGAGTGCTTCAATAGCATAATACAATTTAAATTTTCAGAGTTCATAGGACAAGTAAATTGCTGACAGTATTTTCAGTAATTGAAATTAATAAAATAGTATAAAAAGCACGTTTCATACGTCATTTGCGCTCCGGCAAGAAAACCTATCTTATAACATTCATTATTGCACCTAATTTTGGCAACGTGCAATAGATAATATAATTCCCGTGCTAAAATTAAAAGTGGCATAAACAGTTAGTTTTGACACTAGAAATCGTGTAAAAACTGTCACCTTTGACATGATTGTAGGAATAAAATTAACTTGTCACCCTCTCCTCGCCCGGAATTGTCTGGCTCGCTTACGCTTATGTATATATACAGGGTCAAAACAAAGGGACACCAAGCGATAATAGATTCTTTAGGTTATAATAAACTGATTAAACATAATATACCTTAGTAAATAAGTTCCTCCAGTAAGAAGTTATAGCTAAAAAGTTTAATTTTTGAATTTCTTCTTTTTATATTAATTTTCACAAATGTAAAGATATTGATTTGAATTTTGGCACACGTGTTTACTATTATATAAATTAATTTGGACTGTAAAAGGCCCTTTACCTACCTTTAAAAAATGTTTGAGCTGTAACTTTGATATCTGTAACAATTTTTGAAATTTTAAGTTATTATCTGCAAAGGAATTAAAAAATGTATAAATAAAATACTCTTAGTTTATAAGCGTAAAAGCAACCGTTTACCTTAAAATGGCTATCAAATATTTTGGTTGTGATTAAGACGTGCAATTATCAAGTAGCCATGATCACAAAAACAATGAATAGTGCTTGTGATCCAATAAACAACAGTGCTAGATTAATTAAAGACGTTAGTGACATAAACAATTATTTTGAGCTTACGAAAATGCAGCGACATCATTTCAGCATTGGAGAATTCGGTGTTGTGGTATTTACGTAAACACAAAAGAAAACATTTCTGTGTCACGAGTGTTATTAATTGACTCATAATTGTTGTTTAATAGATCTCAATCACTACCCATTGTTTTTGTAATCATGGCCACTTGATAATTGCAGTCTTAATGACAACCAAAAGCTTTTGATAGGCATTATAAGTGTTACAGTATCAAACTGACTTATCGACACTCATGACTGTGCGAGTACCAAATAACTAGACAAGTCCGGGAAATGTGCACGCTCACCCTGGAAATCGTAAGAAACAGGTTAAAGGCCTCGGCTCAAATACGCTCAGGGAGGGGGCGGGGTCCTAAAACGAGACACCACAGGGCAAGCGTGTTGAGGTATATATAGGGTGTTACCAAATAAATGGGCGCCACAAGATTCAAATCCAGGAGACCCACGTTCAACCGGACCTTGAGGCTCAAACGGGGAGAAAGATAATCATAAGCTACTTCTGGAAGCCACAGCGCTCACCCACCACGTCCGGGCCTCACCATACATAGCTCGTGACATAGTGACTCAGTCACCTTGTAAACAAACATGCACAAAATACAAGGGAAAAATCATAAGACGGTACAGTTAATTCATCTATTGGGCTACTTCACATGACCAAAC
The DNA here is from genome assembly GCA_940337035.1 of Agriotes lineatus. NCBI lineage: Eukaryota > Metazoa > Arthropoda > Insecta > Coleoptera > Elateridae > Agriotes > Agriotes lineatus. The sequence continues at coordinate 55,987 of CALNHX010004746.1, forward strand.
AAACAATTTACAGTAGTACCAACGTGGTCGGCACGTATAACAATTTGTAATAATCGATTTACGAGAAACTCTCAGCTGGGAAGCGCTTTACCTAAAAGCTACGACATATAGCTGAGGCGTACAAGACAAATTCAGTTCTAGCGAAATGAAAGCTTACTGCTAAACAAGCATATTACACACCCGTGAGATTTACACGTGGGTGTACCAGACATCACTTGGGACGCCGGGCACGAGTATGTGAGTTTAATTGTAAAACAAGACTGGCTCGCAGCGAAACAGTGTACGACACTATTGCTAATTTACGTGAGTTTAATTGCAAAATAAGACTGGCTCGCAGTGGAACAGTGTACAACACTATTGTTACTTTATGTGAGTTTAATTGCAGAAGCAAGACTGGCTCGCAGCGAAACAGTGTACGACAATGTTGTTAATTTATGCACATGCTGGCGAAACAGTTAATAACACAATGTTACCTGGGTACTATATCGGCCTCAAGACGGGAGCAGTGCGCTACGTGTAGGCGTCGTCTATCGTTGCGTTTTCGATACGTGGCGTGAGCAGAATGCAGTGACGTCCGGAATGTTCCCCCTTGCTTCAAGCGTGGGTGGAATGTTCATACCCCATTGGCAAAACATAAAAATGGACTAGGCCGTTACTTGGATCACTCGGTGATGAATCAAGAAGCTGTAGCAGCACAGAATACCGGACGCAGTGCCCGAAGGCCCCTCGACCGTCGGGAGCCTAAACGCTCGCAGCGTCTCTTAAGAATACTGGCTCGAAACTGACTGACTGAACACGGACGCCAACGGAGCTTCACGCTCAAATTCCTGTCTAACAGATGTGACCAATAGGAAGCCAAGGTCGCCACGTCATGACGCCGCAGCTGCTTGGGCGCGAGAGAAATCGACAGATGTTTTACATAAAATTCTGGAAGGGTTTCTCACTCGCTCTCACCGACTAAATTTTAAATAAGTAGAAATTGAGCGTCTCTACATGCGATGAAACAACCAGCTGCAAAAGAGACTGTATAGAGATTCGCGAGAAATGCCAGATTGTTAAGCGGAACCAAAAACCACGTGCGAGTTAGGATTTTTGTATGATACGAAAAGCTACCGTATAAAAAATATTATAATGCCGAAACGGGTCCGAAATATAGGCGGACTCGCCAATTATGTACCAAAACTGTTCTAAATGGTTATTTAATTATCCGAATTAAGGAAAAATAGAAAATGGCCTGACATAAGGCAAACCGTTCCATTTACGCTTATGAATTAAGAGTACTTTATTTTTATGCTTTTTAATTCCCTTTCAGATAATAACTTAAAATTTCAGAAAAATAAAAGATAATAAAATTGGAATTAACTTTGAGGCCCCATAACTTCTTACTGAAGGGACTTTGTACTAAGGTATATTAGGTTTAATCCGTTTATTATAACCTAGGAATCTATCACCAATCGGTGTCCAGTTTTTTGCGACACCCTGTATAAACAATTTCATTTTCACAGTGCAAAAACTCAAAAAACAATTTTGTGGTATTCACAATCAATCCGTTGTACTTATACCACCAGTTAATTTAGAGGAATAGAATATTCAGTGTTACATATCCCATAAATTATTTTTATTTTATTTTGGAACCATAATCTTGTTTATTGGTCCTCGATAGAGGGCGTAAAATGGCTTTTATAGCCCTAGGGCCTATAAAGTTGCTAAGCAGTATAACAAGCACCAACGATGTAGTATATTAACATCAACAATCTGCATAGAAGCCATAGCAATCCAAAAATGCACAGCGCCAGCATAACGATAACGCCTTAGTCTGTAGCCAAAATACTGATTCCTTGAATTTTATCCATTTTGAGGACTAAAATGAAATAAAAAGTTGTATGTACCACGTGCCTAATCACGATTATAGCTCTCGGGAAATTTAAAGCTCTCCGCTTCTCGTCGCGCTTCAAACATTCCCTCGTGCTATAATCTATTGATTATGCTCTTAATACATAAATAACTATTAATTTCATGAAATAATCTTTGGCATTAAAATTTTTATATAGTTTTTGCTTCGGGTTAATGCGCAATTTTCGCAAAAAGTATTGTCAGTAACATTTAGTTAGCAAACTACAATTCGGCATTCGTTCATACAGAAGACTGTAGAATTTTTGAGGATCATTTCATTCCACTTGATATTGGAGCTACTTTCAATAATAAAGAACTTACAATTTTATGTGACTACTAGAACTCGTTGGCCAGCCTACGTCTGGCCCTGCCAGCGTAAAGAAACGGTTAACAATAAAAATGCTTGCTTAAGCTGGTAGCCAGCTGACGTCCAGCCCTGCCAGCGTTAACAATACAAATGCTTGCTGCGTCGCCACTTGTGCGCGGTCGGCATGTGCGCGCGCCAGTGCTTACGGTCGGACGGCGACCGGCGGCATCAGCTCTTATAATATAAGATGTGCAATTTCGTGATCGACTGAAGATGGCGGATATTTCAATAGCCAATCAGAACGATGACCAAAATTGACCATACTGTTTTTATATAGCCACTGTAACCAGCAGATCCTAAAGTGAGTGTAATGAAAATTCAAGCACACTGTATTTAGCCAAATGTCTACTTATTGCCTAATATAAGAATAAATATTTATTCATTCTTTAAGGGGAACTTTTTCCAAATTGTTTGATAAAATTTTAATAGTTAAACAATAATTTGTTTGTGTTTTTAATTTGCAGTAACTAATTATTTTTTATTAAAATATAAAAGTTGAGAATTACATTATGTAGGCTAGGTATCTTATCGTTGGAGTTATTAAAAATGTATAAAAGTACATTTCTAAAGTAAATATACAAAATATAGCCTCTATTCAGATCAAAAAGTTAGAACTAAAAAACAATCATAAAATTGGATAGCCTCAATTATAATGCTAATAAGTAATAATAAACGGTATAATAAGTAAAGCTGATATTATATGGCAAATGCATATTTTCTATAATTGATATGCCGGCGAAACTTTTTGCATATATATACTAATTATGTGAAAAGAAATCGTTTGAGCCAATTTTCATTTTGCGTATTTTGCATATATACAGTGTGGTCCATTAAGTGTGCAACAAATGGGATATTTTTTTATTAGTTGTAAAACCGAAATTTAAATACCGCCAAAAGTTAGTGCATGTTCGATAACCATATCAAATGCCCTTAGAATGGCTTCAAGTCAAACAATATACAGGGCAGGACAAAAAATATGAAATTCGTTCAAGAATAAAGTTACCTTATTTAAAAAAATATAGCAAAATTTTATTGAGAAAAGTTGTTTAGAATCAAAAGTTATGCTCAAATACAAAGTCACGGCCTCCTATTCAAATTTTGATTCTTTTTTTGTAAAATTTTGTATTATCCCCGTATGATACATATTTTTATTATTCTGATTTTATTAAGAGTTTTTCATATGTAAATTATTATTAGTAAAGCATTTGCCTTGTTAAAAAGAATATTTGCGAAATTCTAAAGTTCTGTTAAATATCGTTGCAACAAACATGAAGTGGACGCTTACCTAAAAAAATATAAATCCAAGTAAATTTTACAAATACGCTTCAAGTTGCTAAAAGTTATTTAAAAGGGATGTGGTTGTGGCTACTTTAAATACATATAAAATCAAAATAATAAAAATATGTATCATACGGGGGTAATACAAAATTTTCCAAAAAAGAATCAAAATTTGAATAGGAGGCTGTGACTTTGTATTTGAGCATAACTTTTAATTCTAAACAACTTTTCTCAATACAATTTTGCTATATTTTTTGAAATAAGGTAACTTTGTTCTTGAACGAATTTCATATTTTTTGTCCTGCCCTGTATATTGTTTGACTTGAAGCCATTCTAAGGGCATTTGATATGGTTATCGAACATGCACTAACTTTTGGCAATATTTAAATTTCGATTGTACAACTAATAAAAAAATTTCCCATTTGTTGCACACTTAATGGACCACACTGTATAAGTTTTTGAGCATACTTTCTAGATTTTCCATATGTGGTTATATTTAGCAATAATTTCTATTGTATGAAAATTTTGTTGTAAAATTTACTGTTTAATTAAATTTATTAATAAAACTTTTATCTGTGACTTTCACTTTCTGCCGCTGGAGTGCAGTGCTCGTATCGAAATAAGCAGAAAGGGGAAGTCCCTGTTAAAATCTTTGACTATATAAACATGGACTGCCAGCAACCCCCACTCTTCCCATAGAATCCATTTCAAGAGTCGAACTTAGAGTGTTGGTGAATAATAGTCTGGCAGGGTTAGAGGAAATCTCATTTTTTATGTTGGCTTACAACGTGAAGTTGGCGTTGTCAGTCCATGTTTATATAGTCAAAGGTGGAAATGAATGCCGTCTGAATAAAAATTAGAAAAATAAATATATTCATACAAAATTATTAAAAATGTTTACGTTATTTAGAATACTTCTGCTTATTTAAAAAAAATAAGAGCATATTATGTGCATTTATTGTAACTTTGGGTGCATATAGACAACAAAATGTATGCATATATATGCGCATATTTTCGTACATTTGAGTGCATATAAGTATCAGCTTTAATAATAAGTGCTGGTAGAGAGGACAGTATTGGCAAACCCATTATCACTGCAGTTGTAGAAATTTATTTATTAGGTAGACATACACTAAAACAACCTTGTGAAATGTAATCAAAAGCATGTTCTCTTTAGATAAAGCATTCAGGCATGTTAAATTCGCTATGCGCTTGCTTGCAGTTTTCAACATTAATTTGAACCAGAGTTCCGAGGTTTCAATATTACACTAGCTCGTGTTAAATTCCCAAGCAACTACAGGTAATTACAATCATTTCGTAGAATATGCGTAGGTATATGTATATAAATTTACACATTTTCTTGTTTAAACTATAGTTGAAATAATATATTAATCCTAGCACGTTTCCGGTTTCAGATTAACGATGAGTTTTAAAGCACTCGAGTGCCCCAAGTGCTTGAATGTGTTCTCCCAAGAAATACGGGTGTGTCGAACAGGGCACAGCATATGCATCAGTTGCTGTAAGAAAATAACCGCTTGTTGCATATGCAAGCAAGCTATAACTGGCACCCGCAATTATATGCTGGAAAAGCAGATCTCGAAAATGCAATCCTCCAAACGGACCGCTTTGCTGCCTTCATTTAAAAAATGCCCACTCTGTCAGATGGTCCCTGCGTGCGAACTGTTGAGCCACCTGGAAAAGCATGTTGATACATATATGTCCTGTGTCAGAACCTTTACGTACACGAAGGTGTTCAACAAACCAAGGGACGAAGTGGAAAACGACTTTTTAATTGTTAATTGGTGCGACATAGTTTTCAAGTTTTACATCCAGGTGCAGCACAAGGCTGGCAACGTCTGCTTCGCTATGCAGCTAGCTGAAGAGCGTGTCAAAACGCGATATGTGTTGGAAGTTAATTACACGCGTGTGGCGAGAAGAGATAAGTTTGTTGTAGGCGTCCTGGAGGCAACTGTAGGTGCCGATAAAATTTTTCGTAAGGGGTCCATTACGATTCCCAAGCAGGAATTTCTTAAGGCTGCTTCCGATTTCGTGGAAGTTAACGTGTATTGTGACATTCGTGCAGGCGAGGTTGTTTCTTCTGTTTCTCAACCCCGTCGGTCCCTGGGCACCAAATCGAAGAAATAAAAATGGATTGCCTTAATTTAAATAATTTGTAAACGGATTTTATCTTTGTAGCTTTTTAATGTTAACATTTAGTGGTTTGTTTTCATAAATGTGTTTCATGTTTATTCATTTTTTTTCATAATTGATTGCATTGTATTTTAGCATCAATAAAGCTCTTGAGAAAAGGAGTATGTAATAATATATTAAAATTGTAAGACATTCTTTTACTAGAGCCAAAATGGTTTTCAGCGTTGATATTTCTTTCATATATTAAAAACAGTGCTTGCGAGTTACTGTTTTGCAAAATTAAATTTCTCGAATACAGAAAAAGTGCTTTGGAAATGTAAGTATACTTGTTTTTGTGAAAGGTACATTTATGTGCATATTAGTACTTTTATCAAAGCACCAACTGTAACTGTAACGGTAGACTAGATTTATGGATAGCAGATTTTAATGAAACGAATAATCGCAAAACTCGCACTGTAAATCTATGTCAAATTCGAGGTTATCAGGTTAGGTTTTGCGTCAGTCTGTGTCAAAACGGACGCAAAACCTAATCTGCTAACCTCGAATTTGACATAAATTTACAGAGCCATCAACATATTCATACGTTTGAATTTCCACAGTCCGCTGAGGATCAATTTTGTTTTGATTTCTCGATATCTGCATGTAAAATATCCTCTTCCTCCAACAAATAGTTTTTGAGTTATACTGACAACAGACTATTGAGAAAACTTGTTTTTCGTCATTTAGGTACCCTGAAACGAGAAGATGCGAGCAAATGCCGGAAGGTAATTTTTGTACGATCCTTCGTCTTTTAGACGAATTAAGTAAATATGTAAAAGCATCGTATAGCAGACTATTCCTCAAAAGTGTAAATTTGGTTACGGTGAATTTTAAGATGAGCCTGCTAATCAGGCAGCCTTGTAAACAACCAAAACTAAAATATTTCGGATTTATTGCTCAATATGAGAATCCAAGTAATTTTTTAGAAGCCCGTTGTTTTGAGGACGTTTAAAAATACAGTTTTGAATTCCTACATTTTTGTCTGCATCGTTCTTGCTTGTTTCCGAGCATCTGTTAATTATTCATAATGTTAATGTTTGTTCAGAATATTTAGGATTTCGGCTATTGGGTAAAGTACGGCCGTACTTACATTCTGTATATTAGTGCTTAACAATATCAATACAAACATAAGTAGCAATAACATAAAACTAGAGAAAATGCAAGGAAAAACTAGAGAAATTCCGGAACCAATAGAATATTAAAGAATGGCAAAAGCGAATAGATACTTATACAAACAAGCACAACAACATAAAGAGGAGAATTTGTATAGATAAAGAAAAATGCTTGATGGAAACATGTCAAGAAATGGAAAAACTGACTGGTAAACACGATTTCTTCAATATATATCGAACACTGAGAGAAATAGCAAGACTATTTAAGAAGTGAATTCGCCAGTGTTGCTGGACGACGCGAATACGATTATTATAGACAAGGGAGAAGAATAATCGATAACAAGAACGCTCTAGGAAGTCTTTAGAGACTAGAAAAGCGCTCTTCGTATTGAATATACTTTTATAGCAATGTAGATTGTAGAAGTCAAAGAAAGAGTGAGTTTGCATGTTTTGTGGACGTTGAGAAAGCTCTCGATAAGGGGCGAGCCATTGTACTCTTGAACTTACTAAATAACTTCTCCATTGACAGCAAATATCTCCGCATTATCAAAAACTTATATTGAAATCAGAATGTTAGTGTTAAAGTCGGGCATAAACTCGCCAGTGACACGATTGTTCAGCATATACTGCGACCACATATTTAAAACAGTTTTGATGAAGAATGAAAGTGAATAGTGAACTTTTTAATGTTATAAGACGTGCTGATGGTATAGTGCCTCTATCTCAATATATTAAACACCAACGTTATTAATCAGGATTGACGAACAAGTCAAGACATGGGAATCAAACTTAAATTATTTACCGTCTTCAATCGTCAAGCACACTACAGCTGACCGAGAAATCAGCTGAAAGAGTGGGCAGCTTCACATATCTAGGGACTGTCAAAACCCTCTTCCAAAAGCTTTCTATGCAATAATAACCTCAACTTGAAATGGATAAAGAGGATAATTACTCGTAAATGCTAAATATTTTTAAAAAGTTAATTGAATACCCAAACATGTTGTCATTTAGTTTAATTGTTACATCATTATTTTAATTGCCTAGCTCGATAGAACATGAATAACTCAAATCAAAGTTGGGTTTTAACACTTGGGTAAAATAAATTTTTTATAAAAGTGCCATTAGATCCAATGCAATTTGATTAAATGATGTTTTCGCATTATTTTTAGTGAAGTTGTATTTGTGCTTTGAAATAACCTCACTTGTAGTAAGCAGTTTATACTGAATAAAACAACAAATTACAATCTGTTATTCAGGTAAGTCTTATCTCTTTGTATTGATTAATTTGTATGTGATAAAAGCTACCTGTGTATTCGTTCACCACATCAACGCCCCATAAGATGTTTTCTTTTCCAGGGGCTACTTCCAACTCCACCAAGAACCGCAACTAAATCGAAACTCAAGATTACCTGCCGACTCTGAATGGCTGCAACAGCACCTTCTTCAGCTGCACTGCTTTTTCCTGTGTATTCGTAAAGTTACTTCCACGGATTCAGGAACCAGCGAACATCGTACTCAGTTCACGTCTTCTGTCAGCGACACCATACATTCACGAGACAAGCTTTACCAACGGCCCCTGCTTGTACTCAACCACAAACCACTTTTATTACTTATTGTTCATGTATAAATTGATATCTCCTGCTATTACCTTCACCTTAATTTAGGTAAACACCATTTAACTTAATTACTGAGTTTTATTAAGCTAATATACGATAGCCAGTCCCAACATAATAACTTTTACTTAAGTAAAAAACGGCTTTCGGGATTGGACCATGTTATTATTGAGGTAAAAAAACTCAACGTTTCGACCACTTTCGTAAAGGGCTTCATCAGGAGGAAAACTCAAACAGAGCACGGTAACTCAACGTGTTAACCACGCTAGAGGAAAAACTCTTTTTTGCAAGGGAAGGGATATAAGAGCACGGTAACTCAACGTGTAAACCACGTCAGAGGCGAAACTTGACTAACGAATATCGCCTTCTGACGTAGTTTATACTTTGAGTTACCGTGCTCTTTTTGCTGTTTCCTCCTGATGACGCCCCTTACGAAAGTGGGCGAAACGACCTCAGTAATGACACGGTCCAATCCTCCGCTTTTTTTACTTAATGACAATGGCCGTGAAAGCCTCCGAAATCATAACTATTACTCGTTGGAGGTCTTTTAGACAAAGAAAGTATTGTGATCGGGAAACAATCACCTTCCGAGATTTCTTCAGATCTTCACATTCCAGGGACCCTGTTTTTCGGTTTATTTGTCTGTCTGTTGCCGGTATAACTCAAAAACTATTTGTTGGAGGAAGACTATATTTCTCATGAGTACTATATGCCTTCCTCACATGAAGCCAAGGAAATTTTGATAAAATATATACAAAATTCTTCCTATTTTTGCTTTAACTCAAGAACTATTACTTAAATGTAATATTTTGTACATAGCTCAGGTTTGTACCCTTGACGAAAAAAGGCATATTTTACACCAAACATATACAGGGTGAACGCATTAAAAATAAAATAATTATTTTTGCTTCAACTTAGAGACCCTTGACAGAATTGAACCCAACAGATAAAGGGTAAATATTGTAAAAAGGAAAAAGGGCCACCAATAAATACGTTTTATCCTCGATGGCTGCGTGCACCGAACGGCCGGTTTACTTGCGGGCTACCGCCTATCATTGAAATCGCATTCACAAGCTCGTTGGTGCGGAGGTTTAAATCCCATTGCCGGTAATGTTTTTTATTTGAAAATTAATGTAATTGCAATTACCAAGTTTGCCCGTTTATTGTTTCGGTAGTATTAAAAATGTGAAGATATTTTTACCCCTATATTTCGTTACTTGTAAAATTGTTTAGTGTCACAACGTCCACTTGCGAGGAAAGTTCTGGGTAAAGCCCTTTACAAATTGTAAATTGTTTTTAATTCCAGTTTAGTACTTGTAACTGTCAATTTTTATTGCACATGCACTTAACACTAGTTATTAATTATTCTTTTCAGTTTAATCTTACTTTCAGGTACCTTCTGTCTTATTTAATATTCGCAATAACACATTCTTTATGTGATTCATGTGCAAATATTTCTTAAATTGCTCACATTCATGTAATTATTGTTATGCTTTATGTGACTAATCTTACCATTTTTAAACAACTTGTAATTCAATAATAATTTTAGCATGAATTACCATTATTTAGCATTATTTTGAAGGTCATTTTCCTGTAAACTTTAATACATAATGTTAGTATAACCATCCTTATTAAATGTGACACCGTCTTGTATTGAAATAAAAGCAATTATTCACATTACCAATCTTTCAAATGAAAACCTGATCCCAAGTTATAGTCAGTCCTCTCCACCGAAACCTATTTAACTTTTATAATGGCACATGATGTATCATTTTATTAAACACATTTAATTTTCTCGTGTATCAACATTTTAATAATTCAACCATAAGTACTCCCGTTATTTTTATTTAATTCCTTAAACATAAAATGATCAATTGAACGGAATAGCCTCCAGGCACAATAATATAACAATATGTATGTTCTGGAGTGATGTATGGCGGGACTAACCATGAGCAAAATAGAAGCATTTGAAATGTGGCTGGCCCTGGGTTGATTGACGAAGTAATTAAGAGAGCCAAAATGAACTGCTTGCAACAATAAAATACAGAATTTTGGTCTACGGAAGACATGCATTGAATTCAAAAAGGATACCGAGGGCTGAAGTAGATGCTAAAAGGGAAATAGAGGAAACAGAGTTTATGCCTATTAGGAGACTGGACTGGAACACAAAACGTTGAACAACTCTTACTAGCAAAGGATCGAAATGCTCTTTTCACAGCGACTATCAATGCCAGGGAAACCTGACAGGGTGCGTAGAAAAAGAAGTAGTATCATAAGTTTTGAGACTTTATTTGGAAATATTTTTTTATTTAGCTGTTTACTATTGGCTGTTGAGAAGTTCTTAAAATCATAAAAAAATATCTCGGCAAAATTCTCGCCGATTAATTTTATTTTTGAAGAAATTGCAAGCATGTCGTAAAACTAAACAATAGCTGAGTTTTGTTGAATCTAATGTGTCAATGATAGATATTATAGCTATTAAGACGACAAGTGTTTTATAGAAGGTTTAAAAATCAAGGTCGTAGTTTAAATCCGAGCAAACGAAGTAAGCCGAGGATTTGATGACCAATATTTTTAAACACTAGTTGTCTTCAAGATTTTTACTAATATCTTCTTAGTAATGTCCTTTAACTAACATATTATTAGAAATTTTAATAAATTATTGTTTGAGACGCGTCGCAATCCAGAAAATTCGAAGATTGCTGTGGGTACTATGATAATATCAACAAATTTTGAGTGGGTACTATGGTGATATCAACAAACTTTGAAAACAAATAACTTTCATCTTTGTAATCTAGGAAAACGTTCCCGGGACAATTTGTTACCTACGAAGTATGAAAGTGCATACGAAAAAGTGTATGTTTCGTTTTAAGACTGGGAGAAAAAAAGCATCATGGATCTTTTTTGATCTAAGGGTAAGTGTGTAGTAGTAAGATACATAGAACTTCTTTGAAAAGCAAATTCATATTACATTTATATTCGCAAAAGTTGTCACCAGCTTCCTTATAGCCAGAATATTGGATGCTAAAAGCCACTCTGAAGGCCAAAGAAAACATAAATATTGAAGTTTGGTGCTCTTATTCCTTATTTAAAAAAATAAATATTGGTTATCGTAGTAAAAGATTCAAGGTTCTAACACGAGAAGAAATCAAAAATTTTTAAAACAAGCGGAAGATGGAGAATATTTTTTTGCGAAGGTAATACCTAACTGTAATGTTCCTAAATGTAAACTGCATGGGATTGTATAGGTTGCTTTAGTCTTCGGAATTGCTGGGGCCTACAGAAAAGTCGAATTGTGTTCTTTTTTAGATGAATTAGATGAATACAGGATTGTGGCGATGTACTAAATGTTATTATTTCTGATAGTAAAACACACAAAGAAAGAAGACTCAGTATAATTAATGAAGGTTTTTGTGTTAACAGTATTGACCCGTATCGACGTTATGCTGCTTTACGCCCCAAGAACTCGCCTTCGAGTTTTTTTACAATATCATAAGGGCAAGTGCAGCCGCCAAAATGTAGGAATTAACACATTTGGAGCAATTCCTAAAAAAATCAAATTTCCTTGAGCTGGAATATTCAACAAGTTACACTGGGTATTCTTTTCGCCGCAGTTCAGCGACTCTCTTGGTTAACGCAGGTACTGTATAGTACGTTTACACGGTGTGTTCAAAAAGAAATTACATAAGGGTTGGCTATGAAAAATTAAAGTAGTGTTAACAGCAAGTTTTAGAATTCATTAACTGTCATAACTGTTGTTGTTATTGTAAGTTTATATTATGTTTGATAATGTGATTGAAAATTCTAAAGATTGCTGTCTCTATACTTTGCTGTTGACATTAAATTTATTTTCCATGGCCAACCCTTATGTAATTTCTTGTGGTATTATACGAAGTAATGCAATTTATAATGTGGGTGGAGATATTACTTCTTTGAAGAGACATGGAAAGTGGGAGTCGTTAAATGTGGCCGAGTCTTATATAGAAGACTCATTTGGAGAAAGAGTAAAGAAACGTTTTCGGTGATGGAACGTTTACATTGAATGAAACAGCAGAAGTTAAAGAAGTTACAAGCGCGAACACTACTAAGTAATGGGGAGGAATGCAACAATTCTAGCTCAGGTAGGTACTGGTGAACGTTTCCAATTCAATATATGTACTTTTTTCCAATAATGGTAGTTTTAACGTTCGATGACTAAACCGTTATTCAATAATATGCAGCCGCCTATTTTGTATATCCTATAAAATACATTGTCATTAACGACGTACTTTAGATATCCTATAAAATACGTGGTCACTGATATATTGTAAGTGCAACCTACGTGATTCTATAATATTTTCAGTCCTTTATCTAGCAATGTAGAATTCATTCACATCAATCCATGTATCAATTTTGCACAAAATAGTAGGAAACATTAGGTAACAACGTTATATGTATCATCGATAAGAATATAATCAAGATAATAGAAATGAAAGGAAACAACTTCAAATATTCATTATCAGACAAAACCTTTTAATTTGAACTGTTAGTTACGTTGCAGGCAAAATATAGAGATTTTTCAAAACTATATTATTTTTTGTTTATCAGGAAAATTGCGTTTCACAACAAAAATATTCAGACGCAATAAGGTAGTCAATATGAAACGAAACCGATCAAATACAGAGCATGTGACGTATCTATAGGAGAAGGTATTCCTAGCTTCCTTCGAAGTAATCTTCCTCGATTTTTACGCACCGTTGACATCGACGATATTTATTCCGAAAAGGGTGTTTAAACTTGCCCCGCATCAAAACGTCTTTCTTTTGGGGTTAATTTGAACTGAGAAAACAGCATGAAGTCCGCAGGAGACAAATCCGGCGAAGGGGAGGTATTTCAAAGCTGCAACACTTTTTTTCGCCAAAAACGACTTCACAATTAAGGCAGAATATTTTTCATTTAAAAAATCCGTTCTTTTTCCGAAACTGGCATGACTCATTTGCGGCATGAGTTCTTTTCATCACTAGTAATTTTTACTTTCGAAATCTGTTTATTTGTGTGAAGAAGAAGTGCTCAGACGCTGACGCATTCTCGCGTTCTTCAACAAGCCTCCTCGTCTTGCAAAATACCACTTTCATGATAATGTAATATACTATTGTATTTGTAGAGTATTAGTAATTAGAAAACACAATGAATAACTGTTTTGCTCTGATACATAATTATCAAGAAATTTACGGCTTTAAAATCAGAATCAGATTATTCAGAGAAACACTTTGTAATTCAAGACTTATCGCAGATACGTTTCTCAGATATTTTTTCTCTCCCTTTCTTATTTTTATATAGCTGAAATCATTGTTGTCTACTTTTTATTATTTGGAATACTTTCAGGTTCTTGTTCGTCTAACACTGTCTAGTGATAAATCTGAAATAAAAAGTAACTGTACATAAACTACCATCTACTCTTGTTTATTATTTACACAAAAATTCAGGACCAAAGGAAACGATGAAAATTGTAATCCTTCTATAATTATTTTCTCATTTCCTGTAAATGTTGTACACATTCGAGACTAAACAAGCGATTTATTAGATTTATAATCTGTTACGAACGATAAGTTAAGATAACGTAACTCCTTGAATTTGATAAACAGGAATTTAAGATTTGATTATATTAAAAATGAAAGTAGGTTGTTCAAGTTTATCACAATCTTAGATCTATTTGGGGCGCCAGACAATTGGCAGATACTTGAATAGTGAAGAGGAATGACATATGCGTATATAGCAAAAGTGGCCTGATATTTGTACGTAATATCAGAAGGCTCCTTCCGGAGAAAAAGCATGAATGTGATGGATAAATGTCGTTTATTACTTTTTTTTAAAATTTACTTTAACCATTAGTTACGTTTCCTAACTTAACTCTGTGTTATTGAAATACTTAAAATATTTTCGGGCAGAAAACTGCTTTACCACTTCATTTTGGATTTATTTCTAAATATATATTGCACTAGCTACACTACAGATGCGCCTTTAAATGTGCAGAACTTTCAAATATTGATTTTAATTAAGTATTTTAATTAAAAAATTGTCTTTTTTTGTATAATAATGTCAATAATTACTTTTTGAAATAGCTCCTGAAAACTTTACAGGGGTGGGTTCTTTTATCTAGTTACATGTTTCTGAAAAATTGATTTTCTAAAAGTGGGTTCAGACTTGTGTCGTATCATCGTATCGAATCATGATCGCCTTTATGCGATACGCTGATACGCAGATACGCCGACGGCTTGTTTTCAACCCCGTTTACTCGTATCCGTAACATGTGCGTTTTATTTTTCCACTGTAGTACATTCGTATCTTTTAGTTGCAAGTCGTCTCCCGAGAAAATAATGTCGTTATCGGTATAGTTGACTGGTGCCAGCTGCATTTTTCTTCACTGTAATGTCAGCTCAAGAGGCCTTGTAGGCCCATGGCTACGATCTTTCTCCACTCATTTCTATTCCTAGATCTTGTCTCCCAATTTTCGGCCAGTAGGGTTAGATCTTTTACGTTTTGCAGTCAAGTTTTTGATTATCTACCCTTTCTATTTTTGTCCTCAGGTTCCTCTCTGAGGACCTTTTTGGATATTCTCGTCTCTTCCATTCTAGCCTTGTGTTCTAGCCACCGTAGTCTTCCTTGCTTTATTACAGTAGCACTAATGATTAAGCTTTTTCATCACGTCGAGACATACAGATCGGGATTGTTTGGGTTTTGCCGTCCACACCTCCCGTATCCAGATCACGTATAATTTCTTTGATGTTACGCTGAAATACTGACTCCTGGTGGATAAATGTCGCGTCGTATCTGCGTATCAGCTTGAGACGAAGATATGATAAGCAAATGCGATACGTCCCCCCGTACACACTTTACCGATCTTGATGCGCATCACGATACGATACGATGATCTGACATTAGTCTGTACCCACCTTAATATTTCAAATGTGATTTGTCTCATAAGTCACAAAGTATGTCAACCAAATGTCAAAACAGTTTCAAAACCCCAACGACAAATGCCCAATCTCCCGAACGGCACACAACAATATTAAACAACACAGTAAGTTCTTGTCTCTTAATTATTTTACCTTTTTTAATGTCTTGATTTACTTTCTAGTTAGGGTTCGATAAGAAATCACCCACCTTGAATATTTTCCTCACACAACGTTCAACACAGCAACCTGTTTTTGAACTACAACTCGACCCGTTTAAGCAGAATCCTGCAATGCACTGCTCACAGACAGACCACCAGTCCCAATCGTCGTCCAATATTAGCAAATTACCAATTCTTGACTGCAACCAGCCAACAGAGCAAACCTGGAAATCCACCTGCTACAGTAACTACTTCCTGGAAAGCACCTTCTCTCTCCGATGACACCCTTTTTGGAAGATCCACTCAACACGTAATCTCATTTTGATTTATGTTATATGTCAAATCTATTCTTCTAAATAAAACTGTCCCAATATGACTCCTCAATTATTCACTTGTATATAACAATTCTTCTATCTATTAGGTTTTACCACATGCCAATTATCTTCTTTAGTTAATTCTTCGCTTCTCTTAATTGTTTGTTAATATGTCATTTTTTTTCACCACGTAGATTTATATTTTACCCTTTTTATATTAGCCAAATATTTTCTCAATAAAACAGGGTTATATTCAATATTTTAATTAGACCAAAATCGTTTTTCTACATACTTTTTAGTTTGTTATTTTTCAATAATCGGAAACAATTTTCCTAACTACCACATTTTCATTATTTATGCATTTTAGTCTTATCTATTTTGATCTAAACCTACTAAATATTATATTATTTCAAAATTAACATTTGTCATTAATTTTCAAACTGTATTTTGTCAAATTTTATTTTAATTTCAATCCACCTGTAATTTTTATATAGCTATATTTCAAACACAATTCTACCTTATCTCCAAATAAATCCGAACCATTTTCATCTCATGGTAATATCCCTATTTTAACAAATTTTAATTCAAACCATATTAAGCTTGTATCATAACAATATTAGTGACTATTACCCTCATATCATTTGATATTCAATTTTTCCGGAAAAATAATGATTCCTTGATATATACTATGATCAAATATTGTTTTCATCTAGTATGGCTATGGAATAGTTCTTAATTTATGAATGCAACTATAGTTCACTTAAAAATTAATTAATGTTAAGTTTGACATTTAAGTATAAACAGAGTTGCATTCATAAATTAGGAACTATTTCATACCCATACTAGATGAAAATAATTTTTGGCCATACTTTATTACAACGGATTAATATTTAAATAAACATTTTTCGACCTTTTCTGTTTCTGTTCAATTTTGCCGTCACTAAGATTATATTATATAAGATAAGATCGAAAATGTTGTTACCAATTTTCTACAAAACGTTAATCAAACTTCAGAGACATCAAAAAGAATTGAAGACTGTATACTCTGTTCACATATCTTTTGCACGAAGATTGTGTCCACAAATTACTTTGTGGTTTTTAAACAAGGTTTACATTTGAAGTTATGGTTGCCAAATGCATTTAAGTTAGAAAACATGACAAAACACCTTTAATACAAATTTTCCATATTTAAGAAGAACAGAAAATAGAACTTTATTAATTTCTATATATGTATCCAGTTTCAGTAATTGTGTAATTATAGTTATTTATTATACAAGACGATAAATTTTATCCACGAGTGAACCGTTTAACATCAAGACGAACTCGAAACGCTAATGATTCAAGAGTGGATAATAATAACTTTATCGTCGTGTATAATACAACATTTTATGTACTCCAGTGGAATAAGTAACTCATTACGTCACTCATTTGACACTATTTCCGTTAGGTAATGAAGCTCATTACACCACTCAGTTATGTGATGGCTTCATTACCTAACTGAAATAGTGTCAAATGAATGATATAATGACATTTGCCTACTAAAATATTTGAAAATGACAGATGTGCCATTTCTCTTAATGCACTTTTCTAAATTTTGGGCAGTTGTAGATAAAATTTTGTACAATATATGTGTTATAATGCATCATTAATATACTTGAGTGCATACATAACTCGCGCTACGACTCTTTTGTAACTTACACACACGTATACGAGGGGTCGTTTTTATATTCCCGGACAAGGCTGAAAACAAAAGACTAGAGCAACAACAAAATTTTATTTTTTAATATAGTTTCCCTGCTTTTGAATACAGGTATAACACCGTTTCAATAACATCTTTAATCCAGTATAAAAATATTCATTTGGTTTTTCCGCAAAATGGCCCTCAATAGCTGCTATAAGTTCGTCATTGTCCCTAAACTTTGTCCCCCTTAGTGTTTTTTTGAGATTCGGGAATAAAAAATAGTCACTGGGTGCCAAATCTGGACTATAAGGCGGATGTTCAATTTCTTCGAAGCCACAATCAGCTACAGCAGCTTTTGAAAGTCTGGACTTGTGCACTGATGCATTGTCGTGGAGCAACAAGACACCTTGCGTCAGTTTTCCGCGTCTCTTCACTTTAATAGGATCTCTAAGGCGATGCATCAGGTTTGCATAATACTCTCCCGTTACCGTACTACCCTTATTCATATAATCAATTAACAAAATTCCCTGGGAGTCCCAAAAAATCGTTGCCATGATTTTTCCTGCATGCCACTGCATCGATTCTTGTTTCGATTCAGGGTCATAATGATGAACCCGGGTTTCATCTCCAGTGACAAGTCGATTGATAATTAAATCTGGTTCATCTCCACTGCGGGCCAAGAATCGTTCACAGGTTTCTACCCGGACACGCATTTGGAATGGCGAAAGCATTCGTGGGATACATCTTGCACTAACCTTTGTCATCCCAAGGTAATCGTGTAAAATTCTGAAAACTGTTGTTTCTGAAACTCCTAGTGAAGCTGCTAATTGTCGTTTCTTTAGTCTTGCATCTCCAAGTACCAAACACTTGGCTTTTTTAACAACATCTGAAGTGATCACGTCAACAGGGCGTCTTGGACGGGGATCATCATCCAGTGATTTTCGACCATGTCTAAACAATTTTGACCACTCGCAAACGGTTGACTTTGAAAGGCAGTCATCCCCGTATACAGCCAACATCTCGTCAAGAATAATTTTTGGAGGTTTTCCGTGTTTTGTTAGGAATTTTATAACAGCCCGGTATTCGATTTTATTCATTTCGATACACATACAACGCGCGACGACACAAACTGACAGATAATAAAATTACTAATGTTGCAATTGTTTTGTAAATTGCTACACAAATTACCAAGGCATATGTAATTAAAAAACAACATAATCGAAAATTGCATCAAAATTCAAAACAGCCAAGTCCGAGAATATAAAAACGACCCCTCGTATTAATGATGCTTGTATTCCACTTGTATAGTAAATAACTATAACCCAATCTACATTTGAAAACATGTCTCAAATTTATTTGAACACCACTGTACTTGGAAGGTTTCACAAGACTTTAGATTTTAAATATTTCTCCATATGTACTGTCAAAATAAGCAGTCAATCTAGCCACAATATTCTATTCTCCCAAATGAAAGTAAATTTCTCGTAGGTTATTTTTTTTAATTTTATTTTTTATTTTATTTTGCACTCAGCCAACAGCCGTTAGGCCAATTATAGGCGTCACTGTACATTTTATGGAGACTTCCAACCCCACTAACGACTGTCATAATGTTATTATGACATCCGGGACCAACTATTTCCGTGACAGCTGTATCACGAGGCCCCGAGAGAAGCAGCCGTGGAACTTCCATCCAAGTTCTAACCAGAGAGAGGTTATACAACAAAATGGGAATTTCCGTTCTGTTCATGTGCAACAAATTTCAACAATGAATTCAACATCATTAAATACATTGCTATCAAAAACGGTTATCCTCTTCAACTCATTTTACCTATTTATTATAAACTCCGTATTAAATTTTCTACAAACCTAACCCCTATCAATAACCTTGAAAACAAAACTTTTTATTCAATTCCTTATTACGGTATTATCTCGATGTCCATCAAAATATACTTAGTAAATACAAATTTCAAATTTATTTATCTACTACCAATCCCCTTCAGAAATTGGTAGTCTTCAATAAAGATCCCACCCCTTTATTAGATAGATCTGGTGTCTACCGTCTTGACTGTTCGTCATGCAACTGCTTTTACATTGGTCAGACTGGACGTACTTTCAGAAAAAGAATCAAAGAACATTCTGCTTGCATTAAAAACAACAACTTTAATATCGACCAACCTAATAAATCAGCTTTTGCTAATCACATTCTGGAACATAACCACAACTTTGATCCTAATAAAGATTATAAAATTTTACATATAGCTAACAAAGGTAGGTTGTTGAATTTACTCGAAATTTTTGAAATTATGTCTAACAATAATGAATGTAGACTCAATGAAGTTTAACTTTGTTCTTTTATTTTCTGACCCTCTCTGGTAGTTTCAGTGTCATTGAATTTAGGGACTTTTGATCGGGTTTCAGTTACTTATGTACTGACTGAAAATTCCCATTCTAGTGCCTTCTCCTTCAGAGGATGGTTGCTATTTTACTTGCCGTTTTTTAATTGTCAAATTTGATGTAATAACCAGTACAACGATCTTTATAACGTAGTTTACTGGCTATTGAATTAATTTTCTTCTCCAATGTAGGTAATGTTCTTTTTGAATTTTTATTACTACCTCGCCTTCAGCGCTTAACCTCAATTTGACCTATAATTTGGAACACGTGATTTTACCTGTTTTATAACCAGTAAGTTAATTTTTTTACATTGTACACTATTGTTAAACATATGCCTTTGTAGATGATCATTTTGGTCTGAAGATGAAGCCAGTTTGGCTTCGAAACATGTCACCTTGTTAATAAATGTACGTGGAGAAGACTACTGCGTTTTATTATTTCTTATTAAGACACCTCCACTATCAGCATGATGGATCACCTCCCTGTTATGTGCAACTTAATAACAAAAATCTAAGGGTGCGTATACATTTGGCGAGCCGCGCGCGAGGCGCGCTTGAGACGCGCCAACAACCAGTCAAATTCGTCATCTTTATACCGGGCTGCGAGTCTACCACGAGCCGCGCGAAGGAGGCTCGCGGCCGATTAATTTTCTGTCGGTTTTTGTGGCGAGCTCAAAGGGTTTTTGCGCGTGTAGTGGAACGGGTTTGTGGCAGACTCGTGGAGAAATTTAGTTTTCAGCTAGACTTCGACCGCGATAGTTGTATATTATTATATGAATATGGAGTGGTCCAAAGAAAGTATGTTAAATTTAGTGGAGCACCTACAAATTATATAAAAATGTGTGGGGTCCCAAAGACAAAGATTACTTTAAAAAAGAAAAGAAGATTGACGCTTAGAATGAAATTACGTTAGGCGTCGGGAAATCTGTAGAGGCCTGCAAGACTAAAATCTCGAGTTTATTGGCGACCTACAGAAACGAAAAAAGCAAAGTAAAGTCGTCTATGGGAACAGGAACAGGTTTATTTAATAAACTTGATAGTAATAAAGCACCACTACACAAAACTAACAAAGCTGCCGTTTGTTCTTCGTCGTCTGACATGTTGGCAGGTCTACCTTCTTCGCTCGCCTGGACAAGTACCAAACCTCTAAGTTCGTGGGAAGCTCGCGTTGTGCTCAACTTGCTATGCGGATACTTTATTACAACTGATTAATATTTAAATAAACATTTTTCGACCTTTTCTGTTTCTGTTCAATTTTGCCGTCACTAAGATTATATTATACCTACTAGCTGTTGACTTCGTTCTCGCGAGGTTAGTTATTTGTGTATTAAATAATGACTAATTATTTTCTGTCATCCCATCCCATCCCATCCCATCCCATCCTATTCCCGTCTCCGTCCCCGTCCCTTTCTCCGTCCCCCTCCCCTTCCATCCCATCCCTTCCCGTCCCGTCGCGTCCCTTCCAGCCCAGTCCAGTCCCGTCCCGCCCTATCCCGTCCTGCCCCTTCCCTTATGTCATGTCCACCGTCTTGGATTTAAAAATAAATGCCATTTTCGCAATCAACGTCCCAAAAAACCATATCGTATTTTAGGCCTATTTACCCCATTTCACCCCCTAAGGGGTTGATTTTCGGAAAATAACGAAACACGTGTTTGCTTATTTGTTTTTAGGAGTACTCTTACGAAGTTTCAAGTCGAAATGTCTACTTAATATTATTTCTCCATACAAAATTGGAACACCCATTTTACCCTTTTAGGGGTTGAATTTTGAAATATCCTTCCTTATTCCTTGTATACATCATAAAGGAAACCTCTGTGCAAAATTTCAGCTTTCTAGGTCCAAGGGTTTGGGCTGGGCGTTGATGAGTGAATGAATGAGTGAGTGAGGACTTTCAGTTTTATATATATAGGTAAGATAAGATCTAAAATTTTGTTACCAATTTTCTACAAAACGTTAATCAAACTGCAGAGACATCAAAAAGAATTGAAGACTATACTCTGTTCACATATCTTTTGCACGAAGATTGTGTCCACAAATTACTTTGTTGTTTTTAAACAAGGTTTACATTTGAAGTTATGGTTTCCAAATGCATTTAAGTTAGAAAACATGACAAAACACCTTTAATACAAATTTTCCATATTTAAGAAGAACAGAAAATAGAACTTTATTAATTTCTATATATGTATCCAATTTCAGTAATTGTGTAATTATAGTTATTTATTATACAAGACGATAAATTTTATCCACGAGTGAACCTTTTATTGTCAAGACGAACTCAAAACGCTAATGATTCAAGAGTGGATAATAATAACTTTATCGTCGTGTATAATACAACATTTTATGTACTCCAGTGGGATAAGTAACTCATTACGTCACCCATTTGACACTATTTCCGTTAGGTAATGAAGCTCATTACACCACTCAGTTATGTGATGGCTTCATTACCTAACCGAAATAGTGTCAAATGAATGACATAATGATATTTGCCTACTAAAATATTTGAAAATGACAGATGTGGCATTTCTCTTAATGCACTTTTCTCAATTTTGGGCAGTTGTAGATAAAATTTTGTACAATATATGTGTTATAATGCATCATTAATATACTTGTGTGCATACATAACTCGCGCTACGACTCGTTTGTAACTTACACACACGTCGTATTAATGATGCTCGTATTCCACTTGTATAGTAAATAACTATAACCCAATCTACATTTGAAAACATGTCTCAAATTTATTTGAACACGACTGTACTTGGAAGGTTTCACAAGACTTTAGATTTTAAATATTTCTCTACATGTACTGTCAAAATAAGCAGTCAATCTAGCCACAATATTCTATTCTCCCAAATGAAAGTAAATTTCTCGTAGGTTATATAGGTTATACAACAAAATGGGAATTTCCGTTCTGTTCATGTGCAACTTAATAACAAAAATCTAAGGCAACCTTCATGCAAAAAAAGGTGTTAACCTATTTTACGTGACCACCCATATAACCTATTTAACATTTCTGGCAACTACGTTTACAAAATTAAAACTGACAGGTAGCAGTGGCGTGTCGCATATTAAAGAATAAACATATTGTCTAAAACTACTTACCCAAAACATTTTAAAAGTAGGTAAACAACTTAACTCTGTTTAGAACTGTCGTTGATATAATAAACAATGAGACTCAAGTGTAAGTTAAAATTTCAGACTAAACCACGAACTTTAATACTCAAAATGTCAAATCGGTGGTTCCGCGCAACATTGGAATATTAAATTGATTAAATCTGCAAATGTCACTGGTCACAGGGTCTTCAGTATTTTTCGATGTTTCTGTATATACTCCTCGTACTACATTTAAATAATACCTACACATGTTATTTCATAAGTATATAGGATGCCCATTATCAATTGCGACCCATGAACATTTTTGAATAGGTAACCCATCTTCAGTTCAGAAATAACTGCGTGTTTTACGTTTTTAATATATTTTTATGTAGTAACAACAAGCACCACATTAAACAGCTATTGATGTTTGTTTAACGTCGATACAAGTTTTTAAAAATGTACTTTATTGAAAAACTTAAATTACAGACGGAGTCGTAACAATACAAGTTTTAATTATGACATGCAGCTACGAACTAAAACTAAATACAGAAGTTGATTTGCAGGTAACCTCTGCATAGGAAATGCATCAGCACATGATAAGATAATACAATACGGCTCCGGCAAGGAGATAAACTTTATCTACTAGGAGTCGGCGTTTAATACTACATAACTCTTCCGCGCAAAGAATCTTAAATATAGGGAAACTATATTTAAGTATTTAAGTTTTGCATTGTAGCAAAGATGAACTAATTACTTTATTTTCTAAACTTGAGTTTTCACTTTGTTTTTCAAAATAGGTTCTTAGTTTCGTTTTCAAAGAGTCACGTTTACAATATACATATACTATGCTACTTATAATACTAATACAGATTAAACATATTATAATAAATGAGCCTAAATGTAAGCTCGGCATAATTGCGGTTCACTTTGGAGTAGTTTTTCTTTTTGTTGAGTGAGTCTTAGTTGACTTTTGACTAATTCTTGTGTATTAATAGGTGTCAAATCAATTTTTGAAATATTGACTACTTGAGAATCAAAGATCTGTAATTTACTGATACTTGGTAAATTTAAATCTATTTCTTTAGTTGAAGAGGACTTCATAGCGAACAGTAATTCATCATGGTTTATTAGAACGGAGCAATCAGGCGTTAAATGTATTAATCTTGTTCCTATAATTTCCATTTTCTTTATTATCTGATTACATTGTGTATCTAGAACAATTTTAGTCGGTGAACTAATTAGCCACGTTGCTGTATCGATTTTCAGAGTTTTTACTGAGGTCAACTCAAAGGTATATGGTTGACATGTTTGATTGTCAAGAAAAGACAGAAGTTGCGTTTCGCATAGCTTGGAATTCGGAATGCTGAAATGATTATCGTGAGCACAAAAATAATAATTTAGTGACGTCTGTTGACAATGATTGATTTCAACAGAAATGCTGAAATTTGTGTTATACAGTAATGTGTTATAAGAAGGTATAATCATACAAAATTTATTATTTTCAATTTGAACAGGAAAGGGAATTAGCTTTATTAATTGGTATTCGAAGAAGGGTTTAACCAATGGGATTTCGAAAATGAATACAAAAATGTTATTCTTTTGATAAACTTTTGTAGTTATAATGGATTCGTATAAGTTGATGTTTTCATGAGTTCCTTGATATGGAAGGGCTAAGCTCTTTATCTTATGGTCTTGAAGTTGATTTAAATGTTTAGTTATGTTGTTAAGTGATTGGATAAGTTCGTTATTATCTATAAGGGAAATGTGCAATTGTTGCCTTTGAGCAAAAGTTAGAGCTGTTTCTAGTTCTATCCAAAAATTAATAAACAATTGAAGCGATTGTATGGATTGATTGATTATCGAATAAGTTGACGTTTCAGCTATTACTTGTTTTATTTTCACATTGTTGAAAAGGATTTTATTTAGATTATCATTTAATAGTTTTTGATTTTAAGAGAGGGCCTTTATTGATGATAAAGTGCTGTTTAAAATCTGTGCTTGTTCTAATAATGAATTTTTCTGGATTTCAGCATCGTGTGTTAATTTAGATGTCATTTTTTCATAATGTTGTCCGTCTTCTGCGTTTAAATTGCCTATGACAAATTTTATCGCGGTACCTAGTCCATCTATTAATCCTCGTTTTTGCCTAGTTTGAGTTTCAGGAAATAATTGGTCTAATAATTGATCAGCTTTATTTAAATATTGTTTAAGAATTAACAACTGATTATTATGGTTAATTAAGATGTCCTTTAATTCTACAAAGCGTCTGTGTCCTAAAGGGTAATTTCTGTTTTCTAGAAGGGAAATTGATTTTAAGAGATTTTCTCTAAGAATTTGGTAGTCATTTAACATGGGTGTATAGTTAAGAATTTTAATCAAAGTCCATTCAGATTCTTTGAGTAGTGCTTTAACTTTTTGTAAGGGGTATAATCCAGGGTTGTCAGTTAAAGTCTTCATTGTTATGTCGCTTGCGCACTCGTTCCAGGCGAGGAAGAGGAGGATGACCGAAATTGTCCTTTAAATGGCATCAATTCATTTGCATGTCTTTTAAGGATGGCATTTGTGGGAATATTTCTTAGGTCATAAGTATCATATTCGTAAACTTTGTCAATTATATAAGGTCCTGTAAATTTGGTTTCTTTTTTATTTCTGTTGTTAGTTTTAATGTATACTTGGTCTCCTAATTTAAATGTTTTTGTTTTTCAGGGTTGATTATTTTTTTCGTTACGTGTTTCTTTGATGACTATTTGTTTATTCTGTATGTTGTCATATAAATGTTTCATTTTTTCTTTGTGATTATTTACATTGTCTTCAATAAAAGTTTTTTCGTAATCTAAGTCAAAAGGATTTTGTCCGTCTGTGTGACCAAATAGTGTTTCAAATGGGGTTAATTTTAAATTTGAATGTATCGAATGATTATATGCCATGACACAATAAGGAATTTTCCTCTGCTCTGGCATTTCTCCTAAAAGCCTGTAATGTTCGATAAGCGTTGAATGGAAACGTTCTATAAGGGAATTCGATTGGTGGTGGTGCGGTGTTGTAACGTGAAACTGAATTTTATGTAATTGTAAAAAATGCATAAATGGTTGGTTGTTAAATTCATTATCGGCAACTAAAACATTGGGGGCAGTATAAGTAGTAATGTAGTAAAAGAGTCTATCGGTTACGTCGATCATGTTGCTAGATCGCAATTGATAGGCTTGAACAAATTTCGAGAAGGCGTCTATAAGTGTCAAATATTTTATTCCTTTGATCTGGAATATGTCCATATGTACGGTATGAAAAGGGCGATTAAAAGTTGGGGTTAAATGTAACGGTTGCTTAATGGGGTTCCTATTATATTTTTGGGTACTACAATTTTGACAATTATTAATGAAATTCTTTATGTCTGTATTTATTCCTTTCCAGTAATATTTACGTTGTAAATGTTCTATAGTTTCTAAAATTCCTCTGTGATTCGTTTTTCCACAATGATAATTTCCAATTTGTTGCTGTCGTTCGTCTAGATTTGTGACGTATCTGACTTGAGTCATACATCGGTGGAATTTAGGTGTATTTTCGTTTGTGATTGATTTTGCATATTCTGAAAATTCTTGGTATAAAGAGTCGTTGGGGAAATGACAATAATAATGGACTTTAGGTTCGCAGTGTTCTATTAGCAATTCGCTAAATTTTAATCGTTTATTATTGGGGTTTACAAAAACTGAATAATGTACATTACCGTCGAATTTAGTGACTTGAATATTTCTGGGCAAATTAGCTTCGATAAATTCAATTTGTTTGCCAAAATGCTGAAGAGGTTTTTCACTGATATCGATCGCGGGGGTTGAGCTTTCCTGAGTGTGAACTGTGTCCACTAACGAATTTTCTCTATCGTTTATAGGCGTTGTGACAACAGGTATTTCAAAAAGGTCGTCGATGTTAGGGGTTTCTGAACGGTTAGGTATCATACTACAATTTGGTTCTTCCAAAATAGGTGTATCGAGTCTACTGGGGTTATCTATAATTCTGTCAATATCGTCTAGAATTTCTTCAGTGACTGATAAGGGGTGAATTTGGATTCGGGATAAGGCATCTGCCACTTTATTAGTTTTTCCAGGTACATATTTTACATCAAAATTAAATTCTTCTAGTCTCAAAGCCCATCTCGTTAATTTCGAGTTCGGTTCCTTGAGATTACGTAGCCACACTAATGGTCTATGATCTGTAAAAAGGGTAAACTTGGTGCCAAATAAGTAAGGTCTAAATTGTTTTGTTGCCCATACTATAGCTAATAATTCTCTCTCTATAGGACTATACTTTTGTTCTGTGTCATTGAGTGTGCGTGAAGCGTAACTTACTGGTTTTCCTTCTTGTGAAAGAACTGCGCCAAGTGCATATTTTGAGGTATCTGTGGTCAGTTCAAAAGGCTTCGTAAAGTCTGGGTATTTTAAAATCGGCTCGTTAGCTAAAAGATTTTTGCAATGTTCAAAGGAGTCTATAAAGTCTTGTGTGTGAATAATTTTGTTTTCCTTTTTTAAACAATGAGTTAGAAATTTGGTTATTTTCGCGAAGTCTTTGATAAATTTTCTGTAGTAGCCAAAAAGTCCTAAAAATGATTTTATCTCAGTTCTGGTACTAGGTAAAGGGAAATTTTTTATTGCTTCGATTTTTAAAGGGCCTGGTTTAACACCTTCAGGGGTTATAATGTGTCCTAAATATTTTATTGTTTTGTGGAGAAATTCTGATTTGTCTAATTGGATTTTGATATTTGTTTCTCACACTTTTTAAATACGTTTTCTAGCCGGGTGATATGTTCTTGTAATGAATTTGAAAAAATGACTATGTCATCTAGATAAATTAAACACTGGTTAGGGGTTAATCCTGTTAATGCAGTGTTTATTGCTCTTTGAAAACTGGCAGCGGAATTCTTTAAACCGAAAGGAAGGCGTTTAAATTGCCAATGGCCTTCTTCAGTAGAGAAGGCTGTTTTTTCTCTATCTTTTTCTTCTAATTCAATTTGGTGAACACCGGAAGCTAAATCAAGGGTTGTGAAATAGTTGGCTCTGCCTAAATTGTCTAATACAGTCTCTATTCTCGGTAAAGGAAATTTGTCGTCAATAGTTTGTTCATTAAGACGTCTGTAATCGATGACGATGCGCCATTTTTGTTTTCCCGAGGCATCTAATTTTTTTGGAACGATCCAAATGGGGAAATTGTACGGTGATTCACTTGGTTCTATTATGTCTTCTTTTATCATTTTGTCGATTTGTCTTTTGACTTCTTGACGGTGTATGTGGGGATACCGATATATTTTTGTGAAAATTGGTGTGTCGGTTTTTGTTCTAATATGGTGCCTAGGTAGATTCATTGACGATAAAGGAATATCAGGAGAGTAAAATATTTCTTTATATATTAGACAAAGATTTGTTAATAACGTTCGTTCTTCATCATTTAAATGATCTAATCTTAAATTTGATTTTAAATTTTGAAAAAGTATTTGTTTTAAATTGGTTATTGATTCGCTATGATTATTAATTTGGATGTTGTCTTTAGCAGGGGTGTATTCTTCTAAAATAAGAGGTTGAGAAATAATTAGGGTTTGAGGTTTATCAGATGTATTTATCAGGCTAGTTCGAAACCAATTATTTTTTAATGTTACAATAGCTGAAGGCATAGAAATATGTTCAGTAAAATGTATCTTTGGAGCTAGTTTATTGCCATCTTTTC
Organism: Agriotes lineatus; assembly: GCA_940337035.1. Lineage (NCBI taxonomy): Eukaryota > Metazoa > Arthropoda > Insecta > Coleoptera > Elateridae > Agriotes > Agriotes lineatus. The sequence goes on from CALNHX010004746.1 coordinate 84,727, forward strand.
CTACGGCAGGTAATACGACAATTTGTTCTGTACGGGGAGGTACCTCAATAATTTTTAGGCTAGTTTTAGACGGTTTAATTTTTGAAAAATTACATTGATTGCGTTTTTGTTCCTCGATTTTTAATTTTTGCCGATTGTAGAAAAAGGGTATTGTTGTTTTATCGGTTTGGATGTGCATCCATTTATAGTCTATATTTGCTGGTAGGTTAGCTAATAAATCCGTTCCTATTAATCCTACGTATCCTGTGTGAAAATTAAACAGGTAACATAAATGTGTTCCTTCTTCGGAAAATAAATTTTGAATAGGCACATTTGCAACTAAATTGTGATGGGTAGTTCCATGAGAGGTGGTGATTTCGAAAGGGTGTTCATATATTAATTCCGGGAAATGTTTATATGCAAATTCAGGTGAAAGAATTGTGCGTGAACTTCCTGTGTCAATTAGTAACTTGTCATTTGTTTTTGGAATAACAATGTAGGGTAAATTCGATTTTGGGTTGATTGAAAAAGATTCGACCGAGGCTTTTAGTGAAAATTTACGGCATTTTCGGGTTCCTCGTATTCTGAATTTGGTTCTGGTTCTTGGAAGAAGTCAGGGGTTTGGTCTAATTCTTCTTGATGTGATTCAGTATCTTGTCTGTAATATTTATAATTTGGACGTTGAGCCAAGTCAGGTTGAAACTCCTGAAAGTATCCGGTTTCGGAAAAATCAGTGTTAAATAATTCTTGGGCATGGAAATTTCGCGGTTGATTAGATTGTTGTATGTAATTAGTTGGTCGGAAGTTTGAATTGAAATTTTGATTTAATGGTCGTGGTGGTTGTGTTCTTTTGAATTGTTGCGATGCAGGACGTTTTTGTATCGCAATTGTCTGCATGGGTTCTGGCTTAAATGTTGGTACATAATTTCGTTTTGGGGCGAAAACATCTGTTGGAGGTTTTTGGAATTGTCTATTAGGAGTTTGACTTTGATTTCCGTAATTAAATGCAGGTGTAAAATTTTGTTTAAACTGCGGTTGCCTTGAATTGGCAAAATGATTTTGTTGGTTATAGTTTGGATGTGTTAACGTATGCGTTAACGGTTGAATGTTGGATGGTTTTTGATAATTTTGAAAAGTAGGTGGTCTTTGCAATGAAAATTTTGGTTGCGAGAAATTATTCGGGGGGTTATTTTTGTTTAAACTCTGAAAATAGCGAATGTCTAGTTCCTCTTTAACAATTGTAATTGCCTGTTCTAACGATTGAGGTGCTCTGCCTCTTGTAAAGCTACCGAGGGGTTCTAACAAACCACTTGTAAATACTTTTAACGCTAAGTCCTTTGATGCTGTTAGTTTATAATCTTTAATAGCTTGGGCTTCGTCTCCCAGTGAAATTTTTGAGTTTAAAATTGCTAAAAGCGATCTGACTTTATTAAAGAAATCGATTGGTGATTCTTTAGTACTTTGTTTGAGTCTAGTCATGTCAATTTGTAAATTTAATTCAGACCTTTGATCTCCAAAATTGCTAATTAAAGTTGATTTTAAATCTGCCCATGAAATGAAAGTGTATCCTGTTACAATTTCTAACGCTGCACCTTTTAGGCGGTTTCTAGCAGCAGATAACAATAGTTTATTTATATATGCGTTTAGATCTTGAGCTTGCCAAAATTGTACAAAGATGTCTTCGACAGCGCGAATGTATTCACTTAGTTCGGATGGATTTCCGGAAAATGTAGGTATTTCATTTAAGATACTCATATGAAATCTAGGTGGGTACGCATTAAATACTCGCTGTTGCGGTTATTGCAGTTGTTCTGCAGGCACTTGATTTTGTTCGTTTGCCATCGTTAAACGTGGAGGTCTTAAAATAACGCGATTTACTAAAGTTGATTGTTCAAATATGTTCGCTTGTTCGGATTCACTTTCTGACGAAGTGTCCGTATCAATCATTAATTATTTATTTTTATATTAGTAGGGCCTTAAAATTAACCTAATTCAGGGTACCTACGCATAAGTGCAAAGTCGGTTGGCTGAATTATTAAGCACACCTAACGTGTACGCCAGTACCTCATCTCGTTTTGCACTTACCCAATCTTAGAACTAATTGCTTAAAGCTAATAATGTTAGTAAATATTATTGCAATTATTAATGCACTTCACTTATAATAGTATGTAAAATTTTACGCTTACGCTTTCATAGCTGCGTTGTTTAAGGGTCAATCCCAATGATCAGGCATTCACAATGAATGGGGGTGACTGGAATTGGTGGTGCCTCGACTTCGAACGATGCTTGTTTCTTCCGCTCGGCGGTACCAACTTCAGTTGCGGGGCTTCGGCATTTGATTGTTGAAATGCTTCGGACCAGCGGGGTTGGGTAGCAGGCTTCTCTTGGAAATTAAGATATTCGCTCTTAATTTGCCAAATATCTGCACGACTGCGCCATTGATGTTTGTTTAACGTCGATACAAGTTTTTAAAAATGTACTTTATTGAAACCCTTAAATTACCGACGGAGTCGTAACAATACAAGTTTTAATTATGACATGCAGTTACGAACTAAAACTAAATACAGAAGTTGATTTGCAGGTAACCTCTGCATAGGAAATGCATCAGCACATGATAAGATAATACAATACGGCTCCGGCAAGGAGATAAACTTTATCTACTAGGAGTCGGCGTTTAATACTACATAACTAGCTAATATTTATGTAATAGCTTTACTTTTAGATAGCCATTATTTAATTTTCAAATCAATTACGTATTTTGAATAATTATTTTAACTGAGTACTCTAATCAGGAAGGTTCGCCAATCTAGTGATCTGTTAATTGAATTTTCAATTGTATTTTTAAAATCTTTGACTACTAAATGACACCCAATGTCAACCGACTTCTATTCCAAATTAAACCAGGTATTGACAATAGTATCTTACATTGACACACATATCAATCAATTCACCTACGTAAGTACTGTATTAAGTTATTTTCACACTTTCTTTTACTGATTGTTATTCAAAATGCTTTTATAAATTCTTTACACAAACCTTAAAACTTCTCTAGCTTTCACTGCAAGAATCCTACCAACAACAGCCTCCAATGTCGATAGTCTGCAACACTTACCGCTTACTCCCCAAATAGTGACAACTATGATGGTCTGTCAACCCTCGAACTGCATCTACATGTCAATAACTCCTACTATTCCCAGAATCCAGTCCTGCTTCCTTACAAACGTCACCGTCACACCAATCGACTCCCGGTAAGTTTCAGTATTATGATGATCCAAATCTAACCTTGTTTATTCTGCAGATAGTCCGATGTCAGCAATACCCACAAAAATTATCCAAATCAATTAGTTACTTGTTAGAATCTTCAATAATATCTTGTATGTATCAATGAATCCAAATCTCTTCAAATAATGTAATAATAATAATGGTGAGGTACTAACACGCCATGAAGGAGCTTGCCCTGCAAGGCGGAAGGCTAGAGCTTCCGTATCCTCGCTTTCACACCCGGCTGTCGCTTGTCAAATTCATGACACGTGGTGAGCATCACGCATTAGACAACCGCATTATTACCCCTTGTTCCTTCGAACGCAGGTTCCCAATTATTTAAAGCGACTGGGTAGGCCGCTCGCCAGGCATCGATCTGGGATTTGAATTCCAGACTTCTGCGCCGCAGTCCAATGCTCTAACCACCGAGCCACGCTGGCGCTTCAAATAATGTAACCTTCTGTATTATTTATTTCCAATTCACTGTATTTGTACAATCTCTTCACCGATTGTATGTCTGTATTAGTTCCAATTTACACTTTCGCCCATCACACCATGCAGATTTGTTGCCAACCTCTTTTAATTTGCATTTACCAGACAATGATACAAATTAAGGCATTAATTTCCCATTTTTTTATTTACCAAAATTCATTATTTCAAAAATACATGTACATTTTTCATGAGTTGTTTCAGTAACTAATTAAACAAAATTTTCATTCCTGTTAGATACAATTCTTTTGCACACTTATTTATTTTAAATATTTTATTATTACATGCTATTAATTCTTATCATTCTAACAAATACATTTGTCAATTGTAACCTTGGCTTGGACTTTATTAAAATTAAACTCAACCATCAAATTTGTATACTCAAATGTTATTTCATTATCAAATTACCTCACTCATTGTCTCAATTAAATTTCATTATTCATTTCAAAATTAACACCCAATTCTATCCATACACTTCAAGATTTGATTGCAGTAATCTTCCAAATTTATTAGTTTTATATTCTTATATTTCAACCATCTTTAGCGTATCACAACAATATAGACTCGACACCTAACGGTAAAAAATACGGATTAAATTAAAAAAATTGTTTAGAGGGACAGAAAAAAATATCTTCAAGTCCCGATGATTATTTTAAGACAAAATGTCACGTCAAAATGCTTTCAATAATATTGTCAAGCTTCTCTGCGAAGAATACAATTGAGGTTATAATGATAATTTTTTTCGTAGCAATCTCAACCAATCAGAAGACTAGATTTAGTTAAGTTATCTTGTATAATTTCGATTATACAAAATCGATTATACTAGAGTAACTTCACTAGGCGACGCAATACATAACTTTTGTCAACTTGTTGTTGTTTTCATGGAGATGACTTTCAGCTAGTTTAATACAAACAAACCGAGCTGTCAATAAATTATTTATTTGTTCCTAATATTAAAATTATACGTCTCAAAGTTCCTGCACAATAACAAATCGTGTCAGCTTTACAGGTTAAATAATCCTCCTTAAGTAAAAGAAAAGATGCGAAGAGAATGCTCGTAAGATTATTTCAAGAAGTGAACGACTTCATGGTGTACGAAACGCTTATTACTTGAAGCATATTCGTTAGGTGTCTGTACTTAGGACTTTTCTTTCTTGGACGAAGTTGGAAATTATTACACTTTCTAAATAATTTATCTCGTAATTTATTGCAACTAATTAGAAAAAAACATTTTAAATAATACCAAAAAGTATCTCTATCTCCTTATTATGACGCTATAATTATGCCGATTTCAGTTGAATTATATGCTATGTTACACGTGTGTTATAAATCATAACTCAAGTGTGAGTTATGACTTATAACTTACTGTTGGGAGCATTATTAGTCTATGTCAACTTCGAGGTTATCAGGTTAGGTTTTGTTTGCTATTTGACACAGACTGACGTAAAACCTCGAATTTGACATATACTTCACACACAGATTGACAGTGCTGTGACATTTCACCCCCTTTACTAAGGATGTCAAAATTACTACCTCAGGATAAGCTCAAGTCGAAGATATTTATCTTCTCAGATATATATTTAATTAGCAAACAAACACCAGGAAATACCCTTATACAGTTATATTTTGTTTAGCTATAATTACAAACATAAGTTTTATCCAAAAATAAAAAATTAAATGTATATTATACTGAATTATAATTTATTCTGGAGCGCTGCAACCGTTCTTACGCCGGTGTATTGAAGGCGAAACTGGCTAGTTGAACGCCTCCTATCGCTTCTCGCTTGCTTTTGGAACGCACCTCGCCAAGACAAGCTGCCGAAAGTAGGTTGAATGCGAAGATAGTTAACCTCAAAACTCGGTCCGGTTTTATCGTGTGTGGTACAGTAATTACAGAAGCAATTAAGGTATTTCATGCGTCTCTTACACCTGAAGCGTGTTTACAATTGCCGTCGAGTTTTACCGGAGGTCGCGGCGTTCTCGTTCTACGGAGATGCTGGCCAGGGAAAAGCTTTCTTTTGCTGTGTGGTGGACAGTTCTCCACGCCTCGGAGACCCTCTGGTAGGTAATTATCTGTAGTTAAAAGTAATTAACAAAATGCTCAGGCAGCCGCAAAGGTTGCAGCTCGAAAGGATTTGTAATTCGATATTTGTTATCTTTAGTGGGGTCTCAATTACAACGTGAGTTCCTCCGGGGTGTCTATTAATAGAAACGATGAATCGGTCTCTATGTGAGCCAGCCACTCAGACTGGTTTCTAGGTGAGCCTGTACATTTATCAAAACGGGGAACGGATTGTCGGCTCAGGTTTATTTCGGGTAGGAAAATCCGGATTATTTAGATCCGAAATCGGCTATTTTCTACGAGGCATCGATTCAACGGATTTTACAGGTTGATGAAATCAGAAATCGGCTATCCTCTTTGAGGCATCAATTCAACTGATTCCAGGGAGGTGCGGAGCGGATCTTCAGGATGCAGGAACAGGAACAGGTAAACTTGAGTCGGGATAAACTCAAGCTTCGGAATAAGGGCGGAATGGGAATGGAAATTCTCGCTGGGAATTATCTTGGAACAAAGGCAAGGACAAAGGTAAAGGTTATTTCAATTCCCCCAACTGGGGGCGGGCAGCTATAGGGACCTTCCGTCCCTCTTCAGCCAAGAACGGAAAACTCGGGATGGGTGAGAGAAAGGAGGGGTGGAGACTGGAAGAAAGGTCAGGAAAGGTGGAGAAATACTGCCCCGACATTCGCCTCAGAGAAGGTACTCTGTTGACTCAGGAAAACCACCTAAAAACCTGAATCAAGGCAGGCGGCCGCAGGAATCGAACCCACGACCTCCCGAATGCTAAGTGGACGTACTACGCACTAGGCCACGGAGCTCGGTCTGTGAACTGGTCGCGGAGCTTGCTTTTATATGTTTCGTGTTGCGTTATCAGAGCCGCCACCTCGGACATCCTCAGGTGGGGGCTAGCGGCGCGTGGATTGCTTCTTCGTGATTTCGGCGCAGACTGAGCCTGCATCTGCAAGCCGGGATAACGCTTGGATGGACGATGAGTAAATTAAATACATTGTTTAATGTTTAATTATAATTTATGCGGAAGCTAGCGTTACAGTGCCACCAACAATACAATAATAAATTAATTTGATCTCTCTACTTTACCTTACTCCCAATCAATTTGTCACTTTGACTTTTCACAGCTATCGATACAAGATTTATGTTTTTGTGGTATTTATCAAGTTATTGAATACACTTTTGCATAACAAATAAGTCACTCGAGAAAATACCCCTCTTGACCTAGCGGCTCAGACTTTCTCGCGTGACTTATTGGTAATTGTACTATACTTGCATCATATCTATTATTTATTGCCGAATGAGTTAAGTTGAACATCGCTTATGTTTCTTGGATACTTAAAGATTATCTTAGATTTAATAATAATTCCTGTTTATTTTCTTAAGCCAAACTGTTTTAAGTAAACATTTTTGTGTATAAAAATCTGTAAAGAATTTTACTCCAAACTTTCCTCGCAAGCACGCCGTCATGGATAGTTGTGCATTGCTGCCTGCGATGTGAATGTGTGCAACAATCGTTTACTTTTCTGTCCCTCCTACGATGTTCACCCTGTTCTATTTTTATCAAGCATAACAGCCTGACTTTTGCCTATTTCTCAGTTAAGCAAAATATACACCTTTATGTTTTTTAAGGGGCTCACCCTGTATATGTGTGACCGAAATTATACTCAGTTTTGAGCCAGGTGGCCATATAATCTGTATGAAAACATGTTCTTCAACGTCTAGAGACCTTGAAACGTGAAAATATAAGGAAATCTAGGACGTTGATTTTTTCAAGATTGCAATACTTCGTCTTTGTATAACTCTCAGGGCTAGATTGAATTGTCTTTTCAGTATGAGGAACGTCCGATAGTGCAAACTAGCGTAGAATACAAAACATTGAGAATAATGATATAATCATGAAGTCTTTTCTTCATAAATATGAATTCATAAGGCGAGACAAAAATGAAAATAATTATTTAACATGAAAAAGTGGGTTTTATACCTCGATTTTGACGGGTAAGGCTAGCCACCTAGCCAGCAAAGACGGCTCATAGGACCAAAGCTTTGTAGACTTAAATAGGCCAGCGGCCTAATATAACTGGAGGAAGAAGAAGAATAATTATAATTAATCATATAAATAAAGGAGAACGATCCAAACGTGTGTGTCACGACAATTGCAGACGCGATGTCCCCCATTTGTGTTTACATGCATCTCACCGTCGCCTCGATTTCGCGACCGGGGAGGAGCCCCGAGTGTCCCACTGGAGAGGAGCGGAGCCCCGATGGCTCCCTTGGAAAAGGGCGAAGTCCCGGGGGCCCCCTTGGAGAGGTGCCGAGCGCCAAGGGCCCCCTTGGAGAGGGGCGGAGTCCCAAGGGCCCCCTTGGAGAGGGACAAAGTCCCGAGGGCCCCCTTGGAGAGGGGCGAAGTCCCGAAGGCCCCCTTGAAGAGAAGCGGAGTCCCAAGGGCCCCTTGGAGAGGGGCGGAGCCCCGATGGCTCCCTTGGAGAAGGGCGAAGTCCCGGGGCCCCCTTGGAGATGTGCCGAGCGCCAAGGGCCCCCTTGGAGAGGGGCGAAGCCCCGAGCGCCCCCTTGGAAAGGGGCCGAGTCCCGAGGGCCCCCTTGGAGAGGGGCGGAGTCCCAAGGGCCCCCTTGGAAAGGGGCGAAGTCCCGAGGGCCCCCTTGAAGAGAAGCGGAGTCCCAAGGGCCCCTTGGAGAGGGGCGGAGCCCCGATGGCTCCCTTGGAGAAGGGCAAAGTCCCGGGGCCCCCTTGGAGAGGTGCCGAGCGCCAAGGGCCTTCTTGGAGAGGGGCAAAGCCCCGAGCGCCCCCTTGGTGAGGGGCCGAGTCCCGAGGGTCCCCTTGGAGAGGGGCGGAGTTCCAAGGGCCCCCTTGGAAAGGGGCGAAGTCCCGAGGGCCCCCTTGAAGGGAAGCGGAGTCCCAAGGGCCCCTTGGAGAGGGGCGGAGCCCCGATGGCTCCCTTGGAGAAGGGCGAAGTCATGGGGCCCCCTTGGAGAGGGGAGAAGTCCCGAGGCCCCCCTTGAAGAGAAGCGGAGTCCCAAGGGCCCCTTTGGAGAGGGGCGGAGTCCTCGAAACCCCGAAGGCCCCCTTAGAGAGGGGCGAAACCCCTGGAGCCCCGAGGGTTCCTTTAGAGAAGGGCAAAACCCCTGGAGCCGCGAAGGCCCCCTTGGAGAGGGACGGACCACCTAGGGCCCCTTGGAGAGGGGCGGAGCCCATTGAACCCCCTTGGAATGGCCCAACGTAATAAGCCTAAAAATGGTGGTAAATTGAATAGAATAGACCGCGCAATAGCGCGCGCAGCCCCGTTTATAAAGAAATAATAGAGAATAATTAACAAATCCACTCTATAATAAAATCCTATGTTGGTCTGTGTGTAAGTTCGGATGTCCGCCGTTTTTTCATTTTGACTGGACGTCCAGGGAAGAGCCCCGAAAGCCCACATGGAGAGGGGCGCAGTCCCGGGGGCCCCTTTGGAGAGGGGCGCAGCCCCGGGGGCCTCTTTGGAGAGGGGCGCAGCCCCGAGGGCCCCCTTGGAGAGAGGCGGAGCCCCGAGAGCCCACTTGGAGAGGGGCGCAGGCCCGGGGGCCCCGTTGGAGAGGGGCACAGCCCCGGGGGCCCCCTTGGGAAGGGGCACAGCCCCGGGGGCCTTCCTGGAGTGGGGCGAAGCTCTGAGGGCCCCTTTGGAGAGGAGCGCAGCCCCGAAAGCCCACATGGAGAGGGGCGCAGTCCCGGGGGCCCCTTTGGAGAGGGGCGCAGCCCCGAGGGCCCCCTTGGAGAGAGGCGGAGCCCCGAGAGCCCACTTGGAGAGGGGCGCAGGCCCGGGGGCCCCGTTGGAGAGGGGCACAGCTCCGGGGGCCCCCTTGGGAAGGGGCACAGCCCCGGGGGCCTTCCTGGAGTGGGGCGAAGCTCTGAGGGCCCCTTTGGAGAGGAGCGCAGCCCCGAAAGCCCACATGGAGAGGGGCGCAGTCCCGGGGGCCCCTTTGGAGAGGGGCGCAGCCCCGGGGGCCCCTTTGGAGAGGGGCGCAGCCCCGAGGGCCCCCTTGGAGAGAGGCGGAGCCCCGAGAGCCCACTTGGAGAGGGGCGCAGGCCCGGGGGCCCCGTTGGAGAGGGGCACAGCCCCGGGGGCCCCCTTGGGAAGGGGCACAGCCCCGGGGGCCTTCCTGGAGTGGGGCGAAGCTCTGAGGGCCCCTTTGGAGAGGAGCGCAGCCCCGAAAGCCCACATGGAGAGGGGCGCAGTCCCGGGGGCCCCTTTGGAGAGGGGCGCAGCCCCGAGGGCCCCCTTGGAGAGAGGCGGAGCCCCGAGAGCCCACTTGGAGAGGGGCGCAGGCCCGGGGGCCCCGTTGGAGAGGGGCACAGCCCCGGGGGCCCCCTTGGGAAGGGGCACAGCCCCGGGGGCCTTCCTGGAGTGGGGCGAAGCTCTGAGGGCCCCTTTGGAGAGGAGCGCAGCCCCGAAAGCCCACATGGAGAGGGGCGCAGTCCCGGGGGCCCCTTTGGAGACCGCGCAATAGCGCGCGCAGCCCCGTTTGAAAAAACGTTATAAAACTTTCAAAACTTCCTATCTCTAGGAACATTACTCGTTTTCACATTGCTTTTCTACATTTAGCTCTCCTGTCAAAACTGTCAACTGTCGTAAACGCCCTCTGCGGTTAAATAACTAAACTGTAACTGTAAATCTGTAAACGTCAGATCAATGATTCAATCGTGTTGTTATTACAGCGAGTATAGAAAGCGCCACTCCAGTCGATAAATAGTAGGTACTAAATTTTCAAGTTTTTAGTTTAAAAGAAAAAGTAACAAAAATGATACTTATAGTAACAAAGTAACCAACTAAATGGAAAAGTATCAATTTTGTTACAAAAGTAACAACTTTCACAACCCTGCACAGACCGCGTCTTCGAGCTCAACACCCGAATTCGACCGTAAATTGTGTCTTTGGCCCGGAATCGATCCCATGATGTCCAAATTTCCAGACAAAACACTCCACCACTGCGCCATTCTGCAGAATCCATTCTAGACAGACCAGTCTAGACAGTTGACACGTTGCAGCTTCTCCAGTCGATAAATAGTAGGTACTAAATTTTCAAGTTTTTAGTTTAAAAGAAAAAGTAACAAAAATGATACTTATAGTAACAAAGTAACCAACTAAATGGAAAAGTATCAATTTTGTTACAAAAGTAACAACTTTCACAACCCTGCACAGACCGCGTCTTCGAGCTCAACACCCGAATTCGACCGTAAATTGTGTCTTTGGCCCGGAATCGATCCCATGACGTCCAGATTTCCAGACAAAATACTCCACCACTGCGCCATTCTGCAGAATCCATTCTAGACAGACCAGTCTAGACAGTTGACACGTTGCAGCCGATTGTTCTCGAACCTTCCACCGTTCTAGACAGCTCGAGCAGACGCGCCCGCTGATTCGAGCGATCATTCGCAGCAGAGAACGGTCGGGTCTTCTCGGTCCGTTTCGACGCAATTCAAACAAAGATGGACGACGACATAACAATTGAGAACGTAGTGCAGAGAGAGGGAGATGGAAATGAGATGTTGCCGGAGTTTCACTTCGAGGTGCCGTTGGAGAGAGAGAGTTTTGAGAGAGCAGCCCCGTCTGCGGTAGGAGAGAGAGGTTTTCTGGATAATAGCGTGATTTATCACTACATTAAACAGATTTTTTACAACACCAACCCCATGACCAACCAAAAAGTGACGATTGACTAATCCTACTAACCTAATCTTGCTGATGTACTACCTAATGGACGTTTTCCAGCCAAGATGTAATTAATCCACTAACCCCACTAACCTAACTAATCGTAACTAATTCACTAACCCCAGAGAGAGGGAGATGGAAATGAGATGTTGCCGGAGTTTCACTTCGAGGTGCCGTTGGAGAGAGCGCAATTTGCGCGCGAAGCGTCGTTTATAAATAATGATTGTATAGATTTTTAAATCGCAATAAAGAGGGCGCTGAAACCATTTCCCTTGGAAGGCTATTCCAGTGTTCCACGACCCGGTTAACTAGAATGTTTTTGTGGTTGTCATGTTTAAACTAGGACTTCTTGATTTTCATGTCATGTCCTCTCAAGTTCCGGGGGAGGGACATGTTGAAGAAACCAAGAAGTTCTGGGGAGTCGTAAGAACCTTTAAGGATCTTGTAAGTTTCGACGATGTCAGTACGTTGTCTTCTCGTGGATAGTGTAGCAATGTTTAGTTGTCTAAGTCGATCTTCATAAGGCAGGTTTCTGATATTTCGCACAAGTCTTGTAGCTTTTCGTTGGACTCGTTCCAGCGCTGAGATGTCTTTTGCATAGTAAGGACTCCAAATATAGATGAAGAAATAGAAAAAGAAAACTATGAGCACACAGTTAAAAAACTCATGAACACCATCGAAAGCGCATGCAATAACACCTTTCGAAAGAAAGGCTTAAATACCAAAAGACAGCCGGCATATTGGTGGAATAACGGAATTAACGAGCTGCGACGTGCCTGCCTAAGAGCAAAAAGACTAGTAACAAGAATCAACAACGATAATGCGGACGAGGATCTGAAACAAGAAAAATTACAAAACTACAGAGAAAGAAAGCTAGCCCTTAAAAAATCTATCAAGAATGCCAAGAAGCAGGCATGGTGCACCTTCTGCGAAGAGATAGACAAAGATTTATGGGGCACAGGATATAAAATAGTAACTGGAGTGCTGGGTCTACGCACACCGCTTACCATGACAGATGAAGAACAACGGCAGGTGGCACACGAATTATTTCCAAGTCACAGAAGAAAGGTATGGCCAGCAATGCAAGTAAAGCCCGTTGAAATACCCACGTGCACAAACGATTAGATTAGAGAAGCAGGAAAAAAATGAAACAACGCGAAGCGGCGGGCCCGGACGGAATACCACCAGAAGTGGTTAAGGCAATAACAGAGAGAAGACCAGAACTGTGCTGTAAGGTTATGGATTCGCTGCTGAAGGAAGGTAACTTTTCAACAGAATGGAAAGTAGGCAGATTGATACTAATCGAAAAGCCAAATCAACCAGGAGAAAGAAAGACGTATAGACCTCTCTGTCTCCTAAATACTATGGGAAAGCTATTTGAACAGTTGCTAAATAAAAGACTTTTGGATGAAATAGAGAGAAATGGCGGACTAGCAGAAATGCAATATGGGTTTAGAGAAGGAAGATCCACGGTAGACGCAATAGCAAAAGTACTGCATATAGCAATGGAGGCCAATAGACGAAGCAAAAACGAATATGCTGTATTGGTAACATTAGACGTTCGGAACGCATTCAATACGGTACCATGGGAGGGAATAATAAAAGAATTAAAAAAAACAAGTGGTTCCTTATTTAGTAAACGTAATATGCAGTTACCTCCAAAACAGAAGGATACAGGTAGGAGAGAGTTCCAGTCTGGACATGACATGTGGAGTCCCCCAGAGATCCGTCGTCGGCCCAACATTGTGGAATCTGTACTATGACGAAGTACTAAGGCAGGAACTAGGTACCTAACGGAACATCGCTCGTGGGTTACGCCGACGATCTGACGCTGGTGGTGTACGGAAAAAATAAAACAGAAATTGAAGAGAACATAGAGTGGGCTATATTCAAGGTTGAACAGTGGATGGAGAAGAAAGGCCTTCAACTTGCCTCGCACAAAACCGAAATAGTGGTGCTATCTGCAAAAAATACCTTAAAACAAGTAGAAATAAATATGGGAAACATTGAAATTACAAGCCAACAATGTCTTAAGAAATATGAACATGGGGTGCCACATATCGAGAGATCCAAAAAAAAAACTGTTCCTCAGCGGGCTGTGGAAATTCAAAGTATGAATAATATGTGGGTGACACTGTACGTCAATGTCAAATTCGAGGTTATCAGGTTAGGTTTTCCGTCAGTTATGACACAAAATGACGCAAATCCTAACCTGCTAACCTCGAATTTGACATTGACGTACAGTGTCACCAACATATTATTCATACGTTGAATTTCCACAGCCCGCTGAGGAACAGTTTTTTTTTTTTGGATCTCTCGATACAAAGAATAGTTAAAAATACGGAGGGGGCCGCAGCAGCTCTCGCCCTAAATAAATACAGGAAAATGCTGGAAAGAGTGCAAAGGAAGTTAGCAATATGAATCGCAAGCGCTTACCGAACTGCGTCTACGAGAGCAATTCAGGTAGTAGCTGGAGTGATCCCCATCCACTTATTAGTGGCCGAACGATCATACGGAAACGGGGCAAATCGAAGGCAGCAGAAAAAAGAAGCGAGAGAGGAAACTTTCCGTAAATGGCAAGAAGAATGGAGACAGCAAGGACCAGCGGCCGAGTGTACAAGGAACTTAATAGTAGATGTAAAATCCTGGGTGACAAGAGAGCACGGAGAAGTGAGCTACTACTTAAAGCAATTTCTAACTGGACATGGAAGCTTCCAAACGTACCTCTACAGAATGAAACTTTCGAACACGGAGAGCTGCGTGTACTGCGGGCAACGGGACACTCCGCAACATACCATACTGGAATGCAACAGATGGCAAGAAATAAGAAATAGGGCGACACGTGTAATTGGAGAGGAAATGACAACGGGAAACATAAAAAACGTTATGCTCGATTGCGAAGAAAAGTGGACCACAATAGAGACCGCAGTAAAGGCCATCATGAAAACAAAAGAAGACCAAGAGAGGGCGAGACAACAGGAACAACACTAAAAGACAAACGGAGTAAGTCCCAATGAAACAATGCTGAAAGACGATTCGGTTGAGACATACGAAGCGAAGAGGGGGGGGAGGTTAGTCGGTAGGCGATTGAACCATTTTACTAATCGAATCTGACACTCCTTCGGGACAATTACCTAAGAGTCTTTTGAAGATTTCCCCCTCATTCCATAAAAAAAAAGTTAGGTTAGATTAGGTTAGGTTTTATTTTTAGAGAAAAAACAGTTTTTGGGGAGTTTTCCCAACATCCTTCTGCCGTGTGGAGTTGTTTTTATTTAATTATTAGTTTTGGGAATTTATTTTGCTGCTGGCACCGAGTTGACTTGGGGCCGAGTCGGCCGTCGCCCGTCGGCGGCGTACAATCGGCGGCGCCCAGTTGAACCAGACCCTACTAAAACACCAAACATTTGCTGCTATTGAAAGACGTCCTCGAGAAACCGGTGGTTTTGCTGTTTTAACTGTTGATTATGGACGGGATCGTACGATTAAGACACCTGAGGTTGAAAAAGAAATTTTAGAACGGGTTGAAGAGATCCAAGTCTGAGCACCAGATGTTTAGGTTTGGAAGTTAGAGTTTCTAAAGATATAGTAAATAGGAATTTAAGAGAACTGCTGCTGCATCCATAGGACCTCCAGATACTACAACAGCTTCTACCCCTCGACCCAGAATTAAGACCAGGCTTCTGTCGATTCATTAATCAACGGAAAGCACTTGAAAATGTTCATAAAACACTTATTTACCGATGAGTATTGTTTTACAAGAAGGTGTGACAAATTGTTTATAGTGATGAAAACCCTCCTGCAATGAAGGGGTTGCATTATCAATATGAATTTAAAATCAACATATGGGCAGGAATCATCGTTAGATTTATAATTAGTCCTGTCATCTTACCACCTCGTTTAAATGGTTTAAATTATCTGGAACACCTCTCAGTAAATTTGCTAAAATTTATTGTAAGATCTTCCACAGTCTACTAGACAAAATATGTGGTTCATGCACGACCGTACACCCCCACACTTCACTTTAAATGTTAGAAATCATTTAAATGAAGCTTTTTGAAATCGATAGATCGGCAAAGGAAATAATGCTCCTGCAAATTGCCCATCCCGCTCACTGGATTTAACGCCGTTAAATGACTTTTTATGGAGAATGGTATACTGTAGACCTATAAACACCGGCAAATTGTGGCACGAATACAAAATTCAGTAAACGTTTTACGGTTAGATTCAGAGAAGGTGGAAAGGGTGCACTGCAACTTTCTCTGTCGGATTAATCGTGTGTACTTGAAAATGGAGGTCATTTTGAACATTTACTTAGAGTTTTTCTGAACAATTAACATTTCTACTTTAGTTCGTTATTGATTTTGTGCGTTATTCCTATTGTTCTTTGCCATTTCATTTTTACATGCTTATTATTGTTAACTCGTTGCTGTGTAAATTTTAATTGTTGTTGAGCCGTTGGCCCACCAAATTTTTTGGACCAGTCCTAAGCCTGGAGGTATTGTGAAGGAGACAACAACGAGTTTCAGTACGCAATAAGACATTTAAATTCAATTATCTCAGAAACGGTTGCTCGGAGCGACACCTACCAAGTATACCTTTTTTGGACAAAAAATTGCCAGGGAATAAGAATTTTTTGTTAGAAATTTAATACACCGAGGCATAAAAAAAGTTATGAAGGGTATGTATGTATGCGAAGTGCTGCTGGTGGGGCTATCTGCAATGTACAGCCGTGTTCAAAATTGTGTTGTACAGCGACAGTTGTACGTTTATTGGTGGTTGTGCTATTATTCAACGAAGCCTCGCACTGTATCATAAACTAGGTAGACCTAGATGTATACTTTCAAAATATTCGCATATGCAACACGTTTTTCAACGTTGTGTAATTAATTTATATTTACAACATACAAATGATGTACATTCGGCGCCTTAGAAATCGGGACACGTAATATGTTGTGTTGTAGTATTGGATTTATTATTATTTTTTTGCTATGGTTACTTTATTAATGTGAGCTGGCATTTCATATTTGGCAAACAATACATAATCTGACATACCAATTAAAACCATCACAACTGGAAAAGCCCAGTTTAAACACTTAAAAATTCACGCAAAATGTATCATAGTATTGTCCCGATTTCTAAGGCGCCGACTGTACATCAACACGTTAATGAACGCGACTGTATATCAAAATTGTGTTCAGATCTGATTTTCTCTTTCCAAAGAAACCATTAATACCAAATTTCATGCAGTTTCTGCTATAATTAAGATAACTATAAAAAAATTTAAAAAAGGTAATAACCTCTTGTATTTCGAAACTATCAAGTTTTGGACTAAGGTCAGTTGAGCTAGACCATCATAATTTGTGCTAGCGTTTTGTACGGACCTTTTAGAGACACCCTGTATATGTACATACGAGGCAGCAATTAGTTGTTTGTAATAAAATAAATTGCACAGACATATCAAATTTATTTAATAATTATGAAGGCCTAGTATCTGGATAAAACAATCATGTTAAAACAATCTAGTAGTAAAATTGAAAAATGAAATGTTAAGTAACTAAGGGTACAAATTACTAACATTTTATAGATGCCTTACGCACATGTTAGGTTTTGTATACGTTTGCAGTATGGTGTTTAGAAGCGCAATTAAAGCAAGAAGCAGCAATTTTGAAATACATGTAGAATAAAATGCAAACAATTGTTGCTTATATTTATTGTTATGATCAAACTCAAGAAATGTATCTGATGAAGATACGTATGTTTGGATTTGTTGAGGACATGAAATAATTCCTACCATTAAAAAATACAAGCAATAGATGTGTTTGTAGCAGCTTGTACCACTGGATATTTATGTCTGACCATGATGGCCTGGTCGTCAGCGAAGGTGGCTGTGAGTGACGGCTCGTTAGTGGGAAAATCAGCCGTATAAAGGCTATCGAAGCCGGACAACTCGGCGCCGCCATCTCGGCGCCGCCACTTCGGCGCCGCCATCTCGGCGCGGGGCCAGCTCGGCGCCGGGACAACTCGGCGCGGAGCCATCTCGGCGCCAGCCAACTCGGCGCGAGGCCATCTCGGCGCCGAATTCAAATTTGCAAACTACATTGTCCACAACGTAAGAAAATTATTCTAAAAAAATAATAAATAAAGTGATCGCCAAAAAGCTGTCATCGAATGAAAAAAAATTATTGAGAATTTCTTGGAAAATGAAACACTGCGACCAGAGGTGGTTGCAAAGTGATTACAAATGAGCCAAACAAAAGTTGTCACCTGACTTGCGTTATCAGTAAAATTTTACGTTTTTTTAAAATAATTACGAAGCATGCATTTACTAATCAAGATAGAAACACATTTTACGAAAAAAAGTTTTCTGGCTTTGAGATTGTTCAGTTAGCTAAAGCTACCACACAATAAAAAATCTCATTGAAATCTTGCTTAAATTTCGAAAAATAGCACTTTTTGGATTTACACAATTTTGAAAAACGCCATTTTCTAAGTAAAGTACTTTCTATATGACAAATATTTCTTTAATGTTTATTTTCCAAATCAAAGAATTTTATTTTTAACATTTTTTTTTATTATGAAATAGTAAAAAACTTTTTGAAAAATGTTTGTTTTCCATAGCCGTCTTTGTTAAAAGTAAAATTCTTTGATACGGGACCTAAACATAAAAGATAATGTGAGAGATCAAAGTTGGCAGAGGATTTTGAAATTTGGTATAGGAACCTAGATGTTGATTCTAAACAACTTCTCTTAATAACTTTTTGTCGTATTTGCTACATAAAAGACGCACTACTCTACAGTAATAGTTATTTACCTAACAAGTTCGTACTTTCCCGAATGAACACTTTGTTTGCAGTACGACCGAAGGGAGTGCTGCATGTAGTGCGAATTCGGGAAAATTCTTCCCGAAGGAGTTAGGTACAATGTTTTTTGTAACGAATACATGAAAATATTTTAAAAGATAAAAAAATATTATTTAGTGTTTTACTAATTTACTGAGTTGACAGCACAAATCACTAAACTTTTATACCTATCCTACGCACCTGTTAGTTTTTGTCGACGTTTACAGCGCCTCTGCTGTTTGCAGGCGCAATAAAACCAACCAGGGACAATCCTCTATATAATAAAGGAGAACGATCCAGACGTGTGTGTCCTGAGGGCCCCCTTGGAGAGGGGCAGAACCCCAACGGCCCCCTTAGAGATGGGCGGAGCCCCGAGGGCCGCCTTGGAGAAGGGCGAAGCCGCTGGGGCCCCGTTGGAGAGGGGCGGAGCCCCGAGGGCCCCCTTGGAGAGGAGCGGGGCCCTGAGGGACCCCTTGGAGAGGGGCGGAGCCCCAACGGCCCGCTTGGAAATGGGCGGAGCCCCGAGGGCCCCCTTGGAGAGAGGCGGAGCCCCAAAGGTCCCCTTAGAAATGGGCGGAGCCCCGAGGGCCGCTTTGGAGATGGGTCAACGTAATAGGCCTAAAAATGGTGGTAAATTGAATAGAATATATTATATATTATAAAAATTTACAAAAAACACAATTTCCCTAGTTTTTGGTGAAAAGTAAAAAACACCGCAATGAGGGAAAAGTAACTTTCGGCGTATCGGGAATGACCGGGAAATATACATTTTGAAGTCATGAGTACAAAATAGCTATTTAAGTAACAAGGAATGTAAGGACCTATTAACATTTGAGGTAGGCAAGTACAAGCCAAGACGAAGTCGCGGCTTGTTGCCTGCCGAAAATGTTAATAGGCGATACATTCCGAGTTATCTTATTATATTTTTCCAGCTGCTTATCGAAATTTTCCTAGATTTTTGAAAAAATCGTTTGGCTTGTCACTTGTCACCAAAATTAGTTTTCGTGAGTCGTGTTACTTGTGAGTGTTACATGTCACATAAACACTTGCGATTTATAAAAAAAACGTCTAAATTTGCATCTTGCTTTGCTAATTTTTTTATCCTAGGAACTCAATAATAATATTAAGTTCCGTTGTCAAGAAAAACCAGCCAACAAATATAATCACCGACTTTCACGTTTTGTTACTAAGGCTATATCACTGACTTACATGATCAGCAGCGGGAATAGTATATTACAGCCCGAGATGGGAAGTGTTTCATTACTGTCGAAAGATTAGTTAGCTGATTGAGACGCGAAGCGTCGAAATCAGCTATTATCTCGAGACTAAGGAAACTTCCTCTCGAGGTTTGTATACTATTTTATTCGGAACCACTTTATTCTAAATAATAATTGGAAAAATTATTATATTATGATCCGACAGGTTGTGACGCGCATGAATGGATCAACGAGATTCCCAGTGTCCCTACCTACTCAGCGGTCGGTTCCCGCACTCACTTCCCGCACTTGAGCGAGAAGTGAGTGTGGGAAGTAGCGGGCTGAAATGTACGAGTTCCCTCACTTAGATGAGGTCAGGAATGTTAACATTACATATATGTTTGCGAAAAAAAAATAGTTTTTTTGAAAACTTTCAAGGCATACTTGATTTTTCAAAACTGAAATGCTGTTAGAAATTCGCCTTTAACCAAGCAGGGCTGAACCCAAAAAAATGAAAATTTAAATCGAGAATTTTTTACCTTTTACAAGAGTCGTTTCACCTATCCGGGGACACACTGTATATACAGGGTGATTTTTAAGTTGATTCTTTCTTTTTGCCAGGATATAAAGCTACAAAAAGTAAGCCATTTACCACTTTTGCGAAATATCAAAACTAACGGAGGTACAATGTGTTACAGTTTCAAAGTATGAACTAAAATTACTTTACGAAAATTAAACTAAACTTAATCTAACTTAAATGATCAAAATTATTAGCATTCGCTTCTACACACACATTCCGCGTATAAGAGCGATGCGGCAGCGGCATTTTGACGACACTCCCAGTAAATAATAAGCATATTCACTCATTCATTATTGTCATAAACATGAGCCATTATTGCAGCAATAACATTAAGAAAATTACAATGGAAAACTAGTTGACAGATCATTGCTTGACAATAGAGATAAACAAAAATAAAATTGTCCAGCCGCCTTTGCGCCAAAGTTTAGTTTTTAATTTGAAACTTTAACACCCTGTACCTCCGTTAGTTTTGATATTTCGGAAAAGTGGTAAATAAAAAAAATACTTATTTTTTTAGCTTTATTTCCTGGTAAACTGTAAGAATCAACTTCAAAATCACCCTGTAGGGTAACTCTGGGGCAGACGGCCATAGTTATTTATTTATTGAATTACCTATATAAATATATCTATATATAAAAACATACTGGTAACGTTTACATTTCACTTTATACAGAATGACAGCTTGTCCGAAAACCTATTTAGCCCGTATTAGATATATTGAGTGATTTTTACTTAGTTAAAAATGGCGTTTTTCGAAGTTGTGTAAACCAAAAAGTACAATTTTTCGGAAATTAAGCAAGATTTCCATAGGATTTTTATTATGTGTTAGTTTTAGCTAACTCAACAATGTCAAGGCCAGAAAACAACTTTGTTTCGTAAATGTTGTCCCTACCTTGGGTAGTAAATGCATTTTTCGTAAATTTTTAAAAAAATGTTGAATTTTACTGATAACGGAAGTCATGTGACAACTTTTGTTTAGCCCATTTGTTATCACTTTGCAATTACCTCTGGTCGTTAGTGTTTGATTTTCCAAGAAATTCCAAATATTTTTTTTTCATTTGATGCCAGCTTTTTGGCGATCACTTTATTTATTATTTGTTTATAATAATTTTCTTACGTAGTACACACTGTAGTTTGCGAATTTAAATTCGGCGCCGAGATGGCCTCGCGCCAAGTTGGCTGGCGCCGAGATGGCTCCGCGCCGAGTTGTCCCGGCGCCGAGATGGCCCCGCGCCGAGATGGCGGCGCCGAAGTGGCGGCGCCGAGATGGCGGCGCCGAGTTGTCCTAGACCCAAAGGCTATATAGGAGAGGTCCAAGTACACTGCCCTGAGGTACCCCAGATCTAATTGGATGTAGTTCCGTGAGATGCTGTTCATATTTTACTTGAAAATATCTTTCCTCTAAATACGATTTTAATATGATGTAATATGATGTACTGATTTTCAGCAGTTTTTCAACGCCTCTTAGCGCGGAAACCATATGTCCTACAAAAAAATTAGATGAACATGAATTGTAGGAAAATTTCTCGTCTTTATTTTAATATAGTATCATCTTTTGCGTAAAAAGCTTACTTTGAAAATTATAAGCCAAAAACTAAAAAAAACTGTGATTTTTAGTGGTTTTTTTATGATTTCTCATATTTGCCGAAAAAAATTTTGTTGGACAACTTCAGATTCGTGTTCAGCACCCCAAAAAACATAAAGTAAGCCACTAAAACCAATTACACCAGAACTTTCCACCTCGAATTACCATTTGACTGGACTAATATAGCTACAAGATTTAATTATCAAAAAACATTCAAGAGTGATAAAGTGTATAGGTTACTATAGTTAACAAAATATAAAAATTAAGGATTAGATTACGATTACGAATCGACACGACACTAATGATAGTTGCAACCAGTGTCGGACTGGCCCACCGGGCAACCGGGCAAATGCCCGGTAGGCCAATCCAGTTTGGAGGCCAAAATGTCCACACATTTTTTTTTCAAAAAATAATACAAAAAAATGCACAAATGTTTTTAAAAAATTCAAAAAAGTCCAAACTTTGTGTCAAAGTATTGTCCCAGTGTTGTTTGTGCATCATGCATCTATTATTTCTTAGTAGTCGTGGAATGTTCGACGGGTTTGAAAAGATAATAGCTAGTGTCAGAAAATTCCTCGAGTCAATTACAGAGAACGCGTATTAAAATGAAAATGACAACAATTGAGCACGAATTTCCAGTATTGAGATATAGGAGAATAACAAAAAATGCCAGGAGAAACTATGGGGGATGAATCTATTGATCCTATGAAAACAAGAGTTTTGAAAAAATTTGAAGTGAAAACTAATAAAGTGATTGTTAATCAATTAATACAAAGCATGGAAGACCGATTCACAAAATGAGGAGGTTTACAGAACTTTTAGTTTCTTTGATCCGAGTACTTTTCAACATACTACTCAACTAAATATTCCCGATTTCGCTTTTGTCGCAATTTCAAAGTTAACAAACATCCCACAAGACATCATAAAACAAGAATTGATTCATTTTTCTAAAAATTCTTTCACTTTTTTTACAAAAAGAACAATCCCAGCATATGCTGACTGACTGATCCAATCACGACCCCTGCTCGCGACACTAATAGTGATGACAACGAAAATGACACTGAAGAAGATTCAAGTTTTCATTTAAATATTTGCATTGGTGAGTGGACAAAGGGTGATTGTGGGAATTGTATGACTTGTTGCTTTAAAATTTTACACAAATATAATTTGCACGCCATTACATATATCAATTTGTACTTCGCCTACAAATAGTTACTGACATTATCATGCACTAGGGATGGGCGCGTGATGTGAAAACAGTTGGGTCATGCCGGGCCACGGCGGGTCCTGTCGTGAACGTGAGTAATATTTGAAAATCGGGACGTGGACGTGAGTGAAAATTGCCAAGGCGTGATTCACGTTTCACGTTAATTTTACTTTACATATTTAGTAACGAATAAAAGACTGTAGGGTGACCCACTCCCCCGCTGCTCGACATGTGGAAGATCTGGAGCTGGAACGGGAAGTCATTGTACTTCTGTGTGGCAGCCTACAGCGAAGGAGCTTCGCACTTGTGTTGTGTTGTGAATCTTGTGTCTACAGTCAATTGGGTGTCTGTGTCTGCGTCTATAGACGACCCAGTAGAACGTTTAGTTCCTCGGACGTAAAATTACTTTAAAACCTAGGAATTAAAAGTGTTGCCTAGCAGCACATATCTTCTTGTACTCGTATCAGTAAGGGAAACGTCAATTCCAATGCGGCTTTTGGTATTAAAAGTAATGTCTTTGAAGATGGTTGCAAGAAACGTTTTTGCGAGAAATCAGTATTTATCCTTTGTTGTAAGCTATGGTAGCCAATTTCCATTTATTTCTTTTTGTGTTTCTGATTGCAACATATGTATGTATGTATGTATGTATATATTTGTATTATCTGTAACCTCATTTACCTTGCTTTGTAAAGGCTGGTGCTTCGTACGCTAACATCTGGCAGTAGAATGCTCAACTTGCCCCGGATTCGGGTTACAACGTTGGAGCTCGCCTTTTGAGCTTGCGCAGCGACCATTGCGTGCGGTGTGTGTCTTCGTGATGTGTTGACCTTGTTTCCCTTATCTCCTAAGTCTGCGATTCTGAGTAAAGCACAGTTAATTTGGTGCCCAACTGTGAATGGTCTCACTGAGCCCGATTCCAATCGCCAAGACTGAGGTAAAATTCCGACCCCCTAGGGATTTGAACCGAGGACTTGCTTAATGCAAGCCTAGCGCTTTCTCAACTGCGCTACCCGGCTTCTTTGATTGCAACATATCACGTGCGTGCGTTAGTGAATACTCACTCACGGGCCCATCTCTATACATGCACCCAAGTAGCCTGTGAACGTGTATTTTCTAAAGTGAAAATAATCAAAAATATGCTAAAAGCCTCTTTATAGCAAGAAAGGTTAGAATGTTTTCTAATTTTGAATGTGGAGTGTGATCTGCTCCAAAGCTTGAATTTCGACGAAATCATTGACAAGTTCGCAAATAGATCAGTCTCTTTAAAATAAAAATTATTGATGGATTCATATTGTTAAGTATAATTATTATAAGGGAATAGAGTATAAAAATTCATATACAGTCAAAGCTTATGATAATAATTATCTATATTTTTTCGTTATACATAGTTGTTCCAAATTCAAAGTGATTTTTTCGTTATTTGTTTGACTTTCAAAGTTTATAAGAATAGAATAATTACCTACCTCCTACCTACTTTATTTTTTTGTTACTTTGTTTCATGTTTAAATTTTAAATTGTTACAATATAGTTATTTACGTTAGTAATATAGAAAGTAGAGCTTTTCAGTACCAGTGAGATGTTTCTGGAAGAGGTTGTTAGGCCGAGTGCGGAATTTCGAGACGAGTATGGAAAATCCACTTTCCTATGTGTTTCGTATATTTTTTCGTACACTAGCATACAAAACGGAATAATAAATTTATCCTCCAATCTGAATTTGCTAGTGTACGAAAAAAAATTCCATTTCTCCATCGTTTTCTTTATCGTAGTTATTGATTTTGTTGTACTTTCACCTGCCATTACTGTACTGTGCTATTGCTGGTAAGAGTGGTGCGTTTTGGGTCTTTGAGCTCCATACAATCATAAAAATGTCGCCTGCGATAGAGCTTTGCCCCCCGGACTCCCCTTTATCCGGGGGGATGTGCCCCCCCCCTCCCGCTTATTTTTACATGTGGAGGCCACATGTATCCTTTGCCCGGTAGGCCAAATTTTGCCAGTCCGACGCTGGTTGCAACTTGCAGTAAATTTCTACTAAATACAACTATATGACAATAATTTCTATTGGAAGTAATTGAAAAAGTAACTGATGTTGTACAATTACAATTACTATGTAATTGGTAATTGAATTACTATTTCATATTAGTAGTTGAATATCTGGTAATTAAATTACTGTATTGGGCAGTAATTGGTAATTAGCAATTAATTACTTTTTAAAAGTGATTTGCCCAGCTCTGACCTCCAGTTTGAACTTGAACAAACAAAATTAAGTTTCTTAAGAAATCCATTATATGAGAAGGGTATCACATTAGACGGTACCATTTTTTCGCAGCACCGTGTATAATTTTGTGTGCAGACGTAAAGCAATGGGAATTAATGGTTGACATATTTGTAATTTCAAATGAAATAGTCATTCTTCGTGGTGTAACTTCGTTAATAGCTTACTGAAATATATCTTTTAAACTTCAAGTCGTGATTATTATAATTTAGGAATATAACAAACAAAACGAGCGCCACAATGTGTATCTTATCGCTATTCAAACTTATACAGCTACATCTACAATGTGCAGGCAAACGATCAGTATCATTCAACACTTTAGTCCGGGAACAGTTCAACACAAATATGGCACCAAAATTGTACATGATAGATCCCAGCCCTCCAGTTAGATCAGTTTTGCTCACAGCTAACGCGCTTGGGGTGCCTTTGGAGCTAATTCGGGTGGATTTGGAAAAAGGAGAGCATCTAAAGCCTGAATTTCTTAAGGTAGCTATTAGATTACGTTTGGTTGTTAACAATGTATGGCAGTCTATTTTTAAACGGCTAATTTATACGATGTGTCTCGGTTTCCATTTATACATTTTGTTTGTTATAAGCAGTTTAATGATAGTCGATCGAAATATTCAAGAATTTCTATTATTTGGTGTTAATTTATTAAGTACCTATAATAAACTACTCAACAAAATTAAGGGGCCACGGTGTTGTAGCAGCACCTTGTTCTTCATACATACATAATATGAAACCCCTTATACCGTTTACACAGTGTAGGGGTGCCGGGCACACATAGCCACTGAGAGTGTGCGGATTTTTAAATTCGGCGAAGGTACTTTAGGTAGTGCAACCTGTCTAAACTAGAACATTACGCCCACTCTACAGATGTTCATAAAAAATACAATTTGTTTACTTGCTTTCATAAACTGCACAAATTAAACAAAAATTGAGTAACATGACAGTAATTCTGTACGTTATATACAGGGTAATTCTGATTCGCTAAACAACTCATAATAAAAGAAATATTGAAAAAAAAATTGTAAATGCCAGAATACAGCCTACAAATTGTCATAATCCATTTCAATCACTGCCTCCTATTTTTGCGTAGTGATACACGACCGTGGTTTGTAAATGGAACCGCCAATATATTTTTATATATTTGAAATTAGCGCTAAACTTTTTTATGATAGTATGCTTAAACTTATTATTTAAAATATATTCAGCTAAAGTATCACTAATAATCGAAGAAGAAATGCAAGACAAATTGCACTTAACCACAAAAATTCTTCATGATCGAATTATCGTTATTTAAATGGAACAATATGGGTTTCATTTAACAGTTGAAAACTGCAATAAAAAGCTTTCCAACGATGTACCATATCTGCCAGTTTGTTTAAAAGCAGCTTTTAAAGAACCAAAACTTCATAAAATAACATTAAAAAATAATTGTTGCATTTAAAACACATGTAGGTAAGTTCCACATGAGACGTGCTGGACGGATACTGCTGGAGCAACTGCCAACATACCTGGGCTTCGCCCTCTTCCGTCTTAAGCAGTGTCATGTTTTACCGACACAAAGACGCTTAAGGCATGAAACCTTCCTTTAAGTTATCAAACTCTTGCCCGGTGTAACGATTATCGAAAGAACCTACGACCTTCCCGACGAGTCAGCTCGCACCTTTGGTTACACCAATCACGTCACCCTCCGTGCGAGCGGTGCTTGTAATTATATTATTGTCGTAGTCTCGTTTCAGCGGTAACCAACTGTTTCATTTGTCCTAATCACGTTTAGTGGTGTAATACATGGCCTACTGGAGCTAAATATATTTTTTTCTAGTTAGAAAGATAATAAGCTCCAAAATATTAGTTTAGATATTCTGTCATAAAGCATTTGTAGCGCTGATTTCAAATATCTAAAAATACAATGGGTGTTCCATTTAAAAAACCAAAGTCGCGGATGACTACACAAAAATAGGAAGCCCTCATGTAAATTGATTTATCACAATTTGTTGGCTGCATACTGGCATCTAAAACAAATAAAGTTGTTTTTCAATATCTCTATTCTTAACGAAGTTTCGAGCTGTCGAGCGATTTACAAATACCATGTATAGTTAAATTAACCTTAATTAAAGATAAAATTGTTAGGGAGATGACTTAACCAACGGCGCCGAAACGATAGTTACATGCAGATAGTTATATGTTATGAAAAATGTGACTGTAAAAATAGTTATGATTTAGTAGATGTAGAGAATGCTAGTCGTTCTGTAGAGTCGTTAGTAAATATAGTGATATATACTTTTAGTACGGTACATTTAATAAGTTGGAGTTAGGTGAACGCTGTACGAAAAATAGATGTTAAACATTATTGAATAATACTATTAGTGCTTTCTTTATTATTCATTCGCCAACAGTTACACGTTTTATATTAAAGCTACTATTATGAGGATTTATCATCGTACGTTCTTTCTTTTATTTTCTTTAACAGTTTGTTGTGAATACTAAATCAATTATTGAAATTCTGTAATACGTCACGGTTTCGTAGTTGCTTTTGCCGACATCCAGTAAACCTCATACTAATTTAATTCTTCGTAGTAACAACTTTATTCAATGTAAGTATTACCGTTTATTTTAAAATCGTATAATTCCATGCATATAGAAGTTGTGAAAGGTTGTAGAACCGTTAATATAGTGTTTACGGAAATTTAGAAATTTGATTGTTTGTATATTGAGATGGTTTTAAACTCACAATTGGGCTCTGTGTGTAGTGATAAACATTGAACAAAGTCAATTAAAGCACAGAGTTCAAATATTTTATTTAATGGCAATTTAAAACAGTAACTGAAGTTATTAAATGCATTGGTAATGAGATGCAAGAAGCATAATTAGAGGAATAAAGGCACGCAGAAGCAAAACAGATTTCAGAAGGTTGGAATTTGAATTTTGAGGAAAATAATATAAGTAATATGATAGGTTTGAGCATATTTAAAGCCAGACTAAATGAAATTAAATAACACACAAGGTTGGTTATCTGCATACTGAATGAGCGTATAGTTATTAAATAAAAGTACGGGCCAGTGAAACGCAAGCAAGCTGAAAGGTAAATGAAATCGAAGCAAGCGATTCTCTTTTGTCAATAAAGAATAACAATTGCTGTAAAATCGAAAGTTTGGGGGCAAAATTTGAGCTTCATAAAATTTGTTTTTAACATCAAAAAGTGTTTTACTAAGTTAAAAAGTGTACCAGTTATTTATACAAATCACCAGGCAGCTGTGGTATTGTTAGCAGAAGTTTCCGTAATATAAAATTACAATTTTACTAAATCGTCTTCGGCTGTGGACTGCGGTCCGACACCTGAGAATTCCGAACGTCGATACCGGACCATTTAAGCTGTAGAAGCCAGGAATTGCCAATCCAACAAGACAAGGGAGTGTGTACGAGCATCCTAGAACAAGATTCGCTGCCAGGAAAGCGACTGCAAGCGAAAAAATCCAACGGCGTCACCTTCCACCAGTCCCGAAGCGAAAATTGGCCAGATCTGAGGTAGGATTTCGAATGTTTCTTGAGTGTTCGTGAGCCGGGAAAGTTAGTGAACTGGTAAAATACACCCTGAGGAAGAGCTTCATTGCATATGCAAGCGTCCAGTACTGTCCCGCTTTGAATAATTTGCATGGCGTCACTAAAATTTGCGGTTCTTGCAAGAATTCCGAGCCATTACAGGAAGTTCAAGACAAATGAATTGCGAGCGTCGTTTGACGTCATCCCTGAAACAAAATCGAATTAGTTGTTGCTAGGCGGGAGTTTTGCGCCAATTTACTTGGCGTTTTCTCGCAGAATTTTACTGTTTAATATTGAAATAAACGCTATTTTGCGCTTACGACGTTCTGTGTTCAAATGTCAGATTGTAACGTTATGAATAATTGGAGAGTGTAGATCGAATGTACTAGAATCGCGCATGTGAGCTACTTTGAATAAAATTTTCTAAACATAATTTCAAAAGCTCAGATCTGAACCCACCTGAGAGGAGTTTTGTGTTTTGCTGGAGCTAGCCTAAGTTATTATTGCAGTTTAATAAAATATAGAAAGGGGCAATTAACCATTTTATTGGAAAAATAATAAATACATTTCATTTTAATAAGCCTAAAATACTGACAGGCAAAGTTTAAGACAATAAAAATACCCTGAACGATGGTGGTGATTTTCCCTAATTAAATTATTCATTTTAACTCATAAAACATAAAGAAAGCCAGTCACAGATTTCACGACGAAAAATTATACATTAAGTGATAACACTTTTATTGATAACAGGCCATTCAACTGTAGGGTGTAACAACTAATCTGAAATGTTTGTTAAGTTATGCAATCATTATTTGTTCGAAGTCATTCCGTGATTAGTCAATTATATTTAAGTACTTTTCTAAATTACGAGATAAATCGGAAACAACTCCTAAAACTATTTAAATATTTCCAGATAAATCCTCAGCACACACTACCTGTATTGGACGACGATGGCAAAATTGTATGCGATAGTAACGCAATAACCGGTTACCTCGTTTCAAAGTTTGGAAAAGACGACTCTTTATACCCCAATGATCCCTACAAGCAGGCAATTGTCAACCAAAGACTTCTCTTCAATGGCGGAGTGCTCTTTCCTTCTGCAGTACAAATAATCGTAAGCATTGAAACTTATTCAGCAATTTTGAAATATAAATTTTTGTATTTCAGAGACCTATCGTTTTTGCTGGCGCCAAATCAGTTCCACTTGCCAAAGCTGCAGTGGTGACAGAAGCCTACGGATTTATGGAAAAGTTTTTGGAAGGTCACCAATGGGCTGCCGGCGATAGTGTAACCGTAGCTGATTTTAATTTAATTACCACCACTACATCTATTGCCGTCTTGGTACCTATTGATGATGATAAATTTCCAAACATTACAGCTTGGATCAAAAGAGTACAAGCTCTTCCAGCGTATGAAGTTGAGAAACCAGGCCTAGATCTTTTTGCAGGCCTAATTTCCTCTAAACTTGGTGCTTAAAGTTAGTTTATCTCTAGTTTGTGTCAATTTTTATTCTGGCGATAATAAAAATTCATAATTTTTTATTATGGTGAGTGCCGTGTATTTATTTTCGTCGTTACCCTAAACACTAACCACAATTTCAGTACATAGGAATAACACAATTTTACAAAGACGATTAACTACATATCTAGCGCGTGTTAATAACACTTACTTTGAACTCGACTGAAAACATAAACATACTATTTGCAACACACAAGGGCAGTAATCTTTGTTTGATTAGCTAATAACAGTTTCTGTACACCCAGAAAATATTAGATGCACGCACTTATACAATACCACCTAAAACCAAAGCCAGCGCTCTCTAACGCCACGGGCTCGTGACGTCGGCTAAAGTAGGCAGTTGAATGTAATAATAGTAGGTACTTCCTGTAATAATAATTCTGTGGATACTGCGGTAGAGAATAATTACAATTTAACCAAGAATTTCAACCGTAGGGAGTTGTTGTCTCCTCGCAATGCGGTAGTAAATTTAGTATTTTAAAAATAATGTTATATTCAATATCTGAGTATTCTGAGGAACAATTTTTAAATGATTATGTCTAGTGCTGCTGCTAATTTTAAAATTGTTACACAAGGGATCTGTTTATGTATATCATAACGAGGAAAGAATAGCGAAAATTACAATTAATTGTACAACTAATACTTTGATTAAATATTGTTGTGGTAAAATTACTAATAATCGATTGACGAAAAGAAATAGTAGTCGAAAGTTAAGTACGTTAGCAAAGATGTTCATCAACTCTTGCGTTTTATGTGATAATGCTAACAATGGACAACTTAAACGTAAAAGTGGGGAAAGGTAAGACTGAGGAGATTGTTGGGGACTATGGTCTAGGTCTCTAATGAAATAATTAACATATGACGTGAGAAGCTAGTAATATTTAGTCAAAACGGAAATGTTTTAATTGCCAGTACATGATTTCTGCTTCAAAGTAGAAGATTATGTATCCAGACTAGAGAACATCACAGAATAATAAAGACATTGTAAAAGAAACAAATAACGTTTATATTGATTAACTAAAGATATTTTCAGGTGTAATTGCTACAACTACATACAGCAAAACGAAGAATACTTTTGTCATGCTTTTAAGACATACACTTCTATATCTATGAAGTAGAGGTGGTTCAGTCTCTGGTTATAAAATGGAAAACGCAACTGACCCCAACTGTCTGACTTTAAATTTTTTTTCACTATTATTGATTTTGCCTTGCGATGATATGAGCGTCTGTTGTATTGTCATCAAGAATTCAAAGGAGAACCAGAAACTACTATTTAGTAGCAACCAAACTGAACCCTTGAGGCATCCATTAGTTTTGTAGGTGTTCTGTATAGTGTTTAATTTCTTGTAAATCTAGAAGCAAATTAGTTATTATTAGTATTAACAACGAAGAGACATCGTCACACTCAACCAGCACAATTAAAGATTTTGGATCTGCCTTAATGAAGCAATTACCATTGTACAAACTGAAAAACTCGAAAGCCAAAGTACCAGAAACGATGAGGGCTGGCTGACACAAGATATTCTAAACTTAATATAATATAGAAATTATTTACAGTGATATCTATTAAGCAACGTATCCATGTATTTTATGGATAGTAATTGACGCTGGAATATCTATGATCTTAAATTGTATGTCAACATTCAACACAATACTTTCTAATTTATGAATTGTCAATGAGACGTTTGACGTTCACGAAAGGTTTTATCACTAATATTGTGTTTTTATCATGTATTACATACGTAGGATGAGTACTTTTTAGGTATCACTGTTATTGAGTACAAAGATCAGCTGCAAATCTCAAGCTGTTCAAGTATTTTACATGGATCCTGATGCCATAAAATTTTTTGAAGTTCGTCTCTTAGAGTCTATGCAAATAGCTTAGAGGAGATTGTATCCTCTTGTTTGATGCCTTTTCTTATTTTAATTCTTCTCATTGGTCGATTATTATTCTTCATAGATCTCTACATGCATTGTGGACTCTTCATATATGTATCCCTCCGATTGTGTGCACCTCGAGCCAATCCTCGCATTTTCATACATTACAAGTTTCAGTAGAGTCGATCGCCTTGTGATAATTGACAAATGCCATCTGCAGAATAATCAATATTTCAACTATCTGTATACCGGGTGGAAAAAAGACGATTTCTGTTTGAGACTCGATAACTTATGTTATAGTAGAGATATACGAGGTCTGTAGATTAAGTAATGAGATTGATTTTTTCAATCTTCTTATTCGAATAGAATTACAATTCAATATTGTCTCCCTCAAAATAACTTCCTTGGGAAGCCACACAGCACCGGAGACGATTGTTCCAATCCTCTTAGCAGTGCTAGAACTCGGATACTGGAATAGCCTTCAGCTGGTCGGTTACAGCCGTTTTAATGTTTTAACTGTCCCAAAATGACGTCCCTTAAGGTGAGTTCAATCTCGGGAAGAGGAAAAAGTTGCAAGGACTTGTCGCCAGTAATGACATGTTCCAGAAATCGATCCCAGAACGTCAAGGCACCTTCCCCTCCTGATGTCCTTTTGGTCCTGGGAAAGGTTTTTTGCAACCATTTCTGCGCAGATGTTTTTCATCCCCAATTCATTGGTCAAAATCTGATGAACGGTGGTGTGTGTCAAATTCAACTCTTCCCCGATCATTCTGACTGTCAACCGACGATCTGTACGCTCAAGATCCCGGATTGTGTCGATATTTTCATTGGTTCTTGAAGACGAAGGCCTTCCGCTACGTGGTTCATCTTCAATCGACCCTCTTCCTTCTGAAAATGCCTTAGACCACCGAAAAACCTGGGCCCTTGACACTGTCTCCGTAGGCCTGCTGAAGTTTTGTAAACGTTTCCGTTGCACTGCGACCAAGTCTAAAGCAAAACCTGATAGCACACCGTTGCTCGAAATTGATGTCACTCATTTTTAGAACGCACCAAAAAAAACTATTTCACGAAAAATTCGCTACGGACAACCAAATGACTCGAGTGAGTTCAAACTCGTGCTGAAGGCGTATCACATGTTCACCTACCACCCCTCAAAGTCCCACATCGCCAGTGTTTCCAGATCGAACGATACGTCGCTAGTCTCATCACTTCATTTACATACCTCGTAGGTTTGAAATTTTCAGAGCTAGTAAAGGAAGAATGAAAAATTATGTACGCATACATTTAAATCATTTACTTCAAAAAATAATAAAACCATAACTTGTTAAAAATTCTTCTTAACATAGAATTTCGGCTTAGACCGCGTAGTATTTGTATATGAACACCCAGCATTTTCTGGCTTAATGTGCCTTGCACCTTGTGAAGTCGAGCAAAAACCCGCGCGATGGTCATGCTCTTGGGTTAGTGTTTCGCGAGAGCGAGAAGTGGTCTCTCTCGTTCTCGCTCTCGTAAATCCTGAAAAATCTGTTCTCGATCTCGCTCTCGATTACGAGAGCGAGGACGAGAGTTGTCTACTTCTCGGTCTCGTTCTCGGTTACTCTCGTTCTCGTTAATCTCTAAAATTGTATCTCCAGTGACCAATGATTGGATCGGTAAGTTTTTGATTACGTGGCACAGTTGTAGATATCAATTGCAGCTTGTTTTGGTTAGTATTGAATTAAGTACCAAACATAACAATAATCCCATTCATTATTTGTGCCTGCATGTATGCAGGTTAGTAGTCGAAGAATGTGAATTCAGAATTTTTGTGTAATTAGTAGCGAAAATGAAACGCTTTCTTAGTGGTCCACAAAACGAGAAAAATCATAAAAAATCTAAAGTGAGAATAGAATGTGAAATTCATAGTAATCAGAGCTTCTCGAGCTTCTCACAATCGCAAGAAATGATAGAAATAGAACGCGGGTGCCGAAATGTGCTTGTCCCCTACACCATCAACATCAACATTCAAGGCAAATACGTCCACTCCCGCATCTGCTTCTACTGAAGTTAATGGAAGGAAAAACAAGTTTTCAGAATATGTTGACATCGACAAGGATGAATCAAATCCGTCCGGGAAATCGGCAAAGTGTCTGCTTTGCAAAAAATTATATTCAGGGTGAATCTGTTTAAAAACAATGCAGCTGCTAAACGTAATTAATTTTAAATTAAATTCATTTTACTTAAATAGGAAAAATCATATACAGAACCATGTTTTTGTGTTTTTTCAAAATGAAAATAGCCCAGTTACTTTTTGAGATATTAATTGTCGTATTCTGTGACCAGTAGCTTCAGTTTTTTTTTAAATTTAAGGAATTTTATTCCATAAAATTCATGATCACCACAACAGATTGTAAAAAAACGTTTTTTAATGAAAATAATTACATTTTACTTGGTTTTGTTCGAAATTATTAAAGAAAGCTTTTTTAAAGATTAATTTATGCTTATTACACATCCTACAAAATAACATTTAAAAACTTCACATTTCAGTATAAAACAGATAATATCTAAAAACTGATTGGGAGATTCTCATTTTCAAGAAACTTGTAGATAGCACTTTCTGTATAAGATTGTTTCTATTAAAGTAAAATTTATTATTAATAAAAATAAATGACTTATACAGCTATATCGTTTTGTATACGTAATTACTACACTCGAGATTGCTATATAAAAGGTGTTTAAAAAACGTGGTACCAAAGTTAAAGGATTATAAGGGACGTTGAAACATAAAAATGTCGCATATAAGAGGATGATTATATTAGAATTTTTTAACGGACAAGAATTAATTATACAAAGACATGTACTAGGAAACCTGATTTATTTAAAAAATGTCTACTTCTTTTAGCTTTGCGTCATTTTTTTAAATTGTAAAAAATACAATTCATTATGATGCACGGTACAGTTAGCCAACATAATGCTTTGCATTATAACGTATTCTATGTTTTTAGATAAAAGCTATTAGCTATGCAAGAGTACTAAAGACCTGACTTTTTTTAAATTAATGAGGATTTTCAGTATCTACGTAATTATCTATCTATACATATATAAAGGAAAGTTACAACCCTGACTAATCAACGCAGAGCCGTAACCACTGGTACTACGAAGTTGAAATTTGGGTGGAAGATTCAATTTGTTACGTAAGGTCGTGCTAAGAAGGGATTTTTTGAAATTCTACCCCTAAGGGGGTAAAAAGGGGTAAAATGTGTTTTAACGAATTCCTCAATATCTCTTACACCCGATAAGATATCTATTTGGTGTTTGCTTGCAAAGATTACCAATGCAAATACCTAGAAACGTATTTTACGATTCTGTCCTAATCAACCCCTAAAGGTGCAAATCTGGATTGGGGGTGAATTAAAGAACCCTTCGTATCTCCTATGTTTATTGAGTTAGAACATTCGTTTTTCAGGATATAGATGTATTTTTAAAATATTTAGAAAGGGGTTTAAGGGAATTTGAAAATTTTAACCCTAAAGGGTTAAAAGAATGAAAAACTGATAAGGGGTAGTGGAGTTAAAATTATTAATTTTTTTCGCTATAAGTTCCATTTCACAATAAAATGGGTTAAAAGGGATTTTTTGAAATTCCACCCCTACGGGGGTGAAAAGGGGTAAAATGGTTTTCACGAATTCCTCAATATCTCTTACACCCGATAAGAAATCTATTTGGTGTTTGCTTGCAAAGATTACCAATGCAAATACCTAGAAACG